>VZRJ01005582.1:848375-879970 GCA_013397565.1 Ptilonorhynchus violaceus
AAGGCCTTCAAATAAACACCACCTCTTTTAAACTTCTGATCTTTGTCAAGTCTCTCTCTTTTATGTAGTCCCGATAAGACATCAATGGCGCATCCACAACTTCTTTGGGCAGCCTGTTCCCGTGCCTCACCACCCTCACAATAAAGAATTTCTTCCTAATTTCTAATCTAAACCTGTCCTCTTTCAGTATAAAGCCATTCCCCCTTATCCTGTCACTATATGCCCTTGTCAAAAGTCCCTCTCCAGCTTTCTTGTAGGCCCTGTTTATGTACTGGAAGGCTGCTATAAGCCTTCTCCATGCTGAACAGCCCAACTGTCTCAGCCCAAGTCTCTCCTAGGAGATGTACTCCATCCCTCTGATCATGTTCGTGGCCCGCCTCTGGACTCGATCCAACAGGCTGATGTCCTTTTGTTGTAGCCAGAAGTGGAAGCAGCACTCCAGCTGGGGTCTCTCCAGAGCAAAGTAGAGGGGCAGAACACCCTTCCTTGACCTGCTGACCACACCTGCTTTGATGCAGCTCAGGATAAAGCTGGCTTTTTGGTCTGCAATTGTGCATTGCTGCATCATCTTGAACTTCTTGTCAACCAGCACACCCAAGTCTTTTTCCTCAGAGTTGCTCTCAATCCATTCTCCTCCCAGCTTGCATTTGTGCTTGGGATTTCCCTGACCTAAATGCAGGACCTTAAATCAATATTAATAAATCAGTGTCGTTACTGTGATATCCAAAACTATTCATGTTAAGCAAAAAAAATTCAACTCACATATGCAAATTAGCTATAGTATTGTGTTAATTTCCATTTCATTGGAACCTTAAATTGCCACTTTGATAGTAATCTTGAACAAGATGTTTTAAATGACTGCATTTAAAACAAGATGCTCTAGCAAACAGACACATACACACACACACACGAACACATATAGACACATACATAAAATTCCATTCCAAGAAGACAATAGGATTGATCTATGGAATAGCAAGACATTTTCTAAAATAATTAATTATGCCTTTGTTTTTCTCAGGCTTTTTCAACCCTATGTCAGCTCTGGAAAACTGAACAAAAGAAAGTTATAAACAATTTAGTGGACTCAGTAGAGCAGATTCAATATTCTGAGAGCTTACATGGCATAATGTTCCAGTTACAAAATGTTTTTGTTAAAATAATATTAATAATATCTATAAATAAATTAGATTTTTATATAAAACATAAGAAAGTATATAGAATACCTTTAAATCTTTTTTTTTTTTCTTGTCGACTCAGATTTCAGGAAAGGTCTTTTTTTCCAAATCAGAGTAATTTCATAAGCCACTTTAGTCTATTATTCTTGTTACAGTATGTTCCATTTTTTTATATTCCTGATTCTCATTCCTACAGGTGCTTATTGCTTTAATAACCTCACCTTCCTGCTGCCTTCACTACTATGCAAATGACAAAGGGTAATTAAATATTAAAACATTCGGTGTTGGACTTCTGCTAGTATGTAAAAAAAGGTTAAATTGTGAACCTCTCAACAAAAAAATTGTAAATCCAAGAAATATAATGACATTTTCAACCCCAAAATTGTCTTGCATTTTTAGATACTAGATATTGTAGACAATTTTTAAAAATTGCTTTGTTTTGGATTTTTAATATGATTATTATTTGTATTACATATTCTCATGTATTCCATTTTGGTATATTACTATTTCTACTAGCACTATAGACAGAGGGACTTTACCTAAGTGTGGGAAAATGTCTGCCTTTGGTTTTCAACAGAGAAAATGTAGTCTAGAAAGTGAGTGAAGCTCAGAGGTCTTCTTACTCAATTTTTTTCTGGTTACCACGCTACTTTTTGAAGACTTTGGCATGTTCATCTGATGCCTTATTGACTCTTATTATGTCTTTTATTTTCATTGATTTGCCATTCCCACTGATTTTTAAAGCCCTGGTATCTGCATTACCTATCTCAACTTAGATGCCATCAACTGGCTTCAAATCTTCCTAAGCAAAATTTTAAAATTTTGTCTGTCTCTCATAGAGCATTGAAGAAGAACTGATTTTGAAGTATGATATCAAAGATTACACTTCCAAGTACTGAACTTCTCAGACAGAGTTTGGGTATGTTATTGAGAAGCCTCTGCTGTTAGACTGAGCCAGATGGAACCACCATAGTAAAATAGAGCTTTTCCAAATGTCTTAGGCAATAAAATGATTACTCAAAATCCAGATGAGACCACAGCTTTATAGTCCTGATTTTGCTCATAAAAAAGCACAAATTTTTCTTAATTTTCAGGATGCTATTAAGATAATAAAGATGTTGTTTTTCTGTAAATTTCTTTTTCTGATTTCACTGAAAGAAGCAGGATTGAATTTTCCCAAGCTGGGGTGTAGGAGTATGGGGTAGGTACTGTTATTTTGTATTCCCTAAATAGACTTGTCTGCTTTTGTCCTTTAGTAGACAAATTAATGATAGTTGAGTCTCTGACTTACCCATTTCCTTCTTTAGTATTTATATGAACAGTTTTTCAGCAACAAAGATTTAAGACAACTGTAAAGAATGCTTGTTATGTTTTCTAAAGCTGAGCTCTCATGATTACTGACTGAATAGTTGTTATATTGAATTAATACAGTAAAGAGGTAAAAGAATACTTTTTTTCTTGCTTTGATCCCATAATTAAAAAGAAGCTAATAGCAGACTAACATATACCTATTGTCTACAAGAAAAATTATTGAAAGTTAAACCACTTTAAGTGTTTCAAGGAGAATTTTTTTCCCTGTTAAGAAATCTATGTATTATTTGTGATATCTTTTTTTTTCTGTTACCACTAGAAAATATCTAGGCCTATAAAAATATTTACAAGTTATGCCAGAAGGTAATCTACTTCAGTTTCTGTCCCAGAAAACATTAACTTTCTCTCCTTCTCTTCTGGTGGTGGTAGACTTTACAAGTTTCACAGGCATTCTGTTTCATTGTTATTCTAGCCTAATGATTGCCTTCATTTTCTTCTAAAACTTATCCAATAACTTCCTTTCTGCCAGTTACACACATTTTTATTATATTTCATTTCTTGCCTTGTCATGTTTTATCCTACCACGTCCTATCCTTTTCCCTCATTGAACACAGAACAGAAAATACTCTCTTTTTTGCAACCTATTTCATAACTGAAAACTATTTTCATACTGCCATCCCTTCCTCATGTTCTGTAGACTAATCAAATCATTCAGCCACAGGTCAAAGGTGTTGTCCATTAGTGAATTTTGACCTTCTTTCAGTTGGCTTATACCTTTCTTGAAGTGAAAAGTTCAACAGAAAGAAAACTGATATTGAGTTCACAGACTCTGAGTTCACTTTTCTGAACCTTTTTCACAGTACCTTCATTCTTCTGAGAGGTAAATCTCATACCTACCAGTACAGTCATTTTTGTTAATCTCACTAGAAATTTTTTCAGAACATTAAGGTTTCTCCTTACCAGCCATTTTTTTCATTCCTTGATCCAAACAGAAGAGAGAATAATTTCCTGGATCCTTTTTTTCTTTCATTCACTGCATTAGCTCTTGTTCCTTTCAGAGTTTTCCAATGTGTGTCATGATTGTTCTTCCATCAGTGAAGCATTCAATCCATCTGCTGATAGACACCTTTTGATTTATCCACATCATATATAAAGTCCAGAATGCAAGGCTCCTAATATGCAGCATTAATATTTATAGGCCTTTTCCCGAAAAGTGCTGGACATTCACAGCTATGATTCATTTCAGTTTCAGTGAGTATTGATGATACTCAAACCTCTGCAGGAGCTACTAAGCCTTTTCAGGATTAAGTTAGGTTGATTTTCCTTAAGAAGGACATGGCTAGTCAGACATAGAAGGCACTCATTGCTGTGAAATAGTAACATTTTTTTTTTTAGTTGAATAAGATCCAAGGGTATCCTATGAGAGAAAGAAGTAAATTTTATATAGTTTATGTGAAAAGAATATTACTTTTATTCGTACAATTTTATTTAGCAAAACTTTTTATTTTCTGTCATTCAAATCCTTTTAATAGCAGCTTTCTATTACCTGGTACAGGTTTTAGTTGGAATGAAACATTTCTGATACTATTTTCTAACTGCAAAGTCTCTGACCAAACTTTATTTTTTTAGCTCATGCAGAGCTGACAGGAGTCAGCTGCTGAGGTCCTAACTTCAGTACTGTTGGAAATATAATGCATTATAAACAAAAATGTATTTCCAGAAGAACCCTGAAAATTTTGCCCTTTATCTCTTATTTTGTGCACTTCCCCAATATTGAAACCCAAATCCTGAGAATGCCCATTGAACAACAAACTCATTTTATTCAACATTGTGCTTAAGCATTCTTTACGGTTGAGGGTGTGAAAATCAAATGTACAAGCTATTTGAAAAACAGTCTTTCCTGCATTATTCCACCCTGTACAATTTTCGGCTCAGTGGCCACATGGTGAAACAACACTTTTTATATATGCTGCCTGAAACACGATATTTATTACAAGTTTTGGTAGGAGAAGAAATGGCAGCTGTGTGTATTCAGTTTGCTATTTATTTCAGAAGGTTAGCAGAAGAAGGACAGCCAGTCATTTACATACTTCACTTATAGAATAGCTCATACTATCCATTTCTCAGGACATTCTGGAAGCCAGAGGTCCTTCTCAATTCACTTTTGGTAAGATGAAAGGACTGCACATATTTCTAGAAAATTATTTTCTGTCTCTGGCAGAAGCCTTTGATAAGTGCTTTGATATTGGACTGACAAGTAATATAGCACTTTCAGCAGAACGTTCAGGTCTTTTTTTGTCTGTTTGAAGAAGCCATGAGAAGTTCAACAAAGAAACTTTTAGCTCACTCATGAAAAAGGAGGTCAACCCAGCCATATCCTGTCTGAAGAGCCACAGAATTTCAACCCCGATAAATTACTTTTGCAGTCGAAGACTTAGCTGATTGTAGAGCTATTCCCTATCTTATTCTTAAACTGGAGTTGCTCTACACCATGTTCTTGCCCCAGATGCTGCATTTTATCAGTAGTCAAATGGAAGAGTTCAGACTAGGCTTATTCAGGATGGTAGTGGGTATTTGTCTGCTGTAGTTAGTGAGCATTGCAGTACAGTATAAAGTTACTGTGAACAATTCAAAAAAGTAGCTCACTTCAAGCACTGGCAATCCAACCATGATGAATATAAGGCACTGATCTACTTTCTTTACAATACAAAGAAAAGCACTACAATTTATATTTACCTCCTAATCAAATACCTACGTTCTTCTTTCACAGGATTAAAATATTCTTGTCACAAAGCTGGAAGACATTCCAATTGCAGAGTAATATTACAAAACTGCACCATTAAAACTTTTGTCTTGAAAATTCTTTCGGGACAAATTTCTCAGTAAAGTGTAAAAGCACTACTTGTAAATATACAGATAAACACCCATACACAGATCATACATCACCACCCAATAAAAGGTGTGCTAGTACATTAAAAAGTGTACTACTGGAGAATATTTACTTAGTGATCTTGCAGTGACACATCTGAAATGGAATTAAACACACTGGCAAGAAATAAGGCCCTTCCTTCTTCCCTTTACTGATAATTCATGACTATAGATATTTGAAACAAACAAAAAAACTGGTGAAAAAGACCCATTGTTTCTGTAGATTTTAATCAACTTTTTAAAAGAATCTTCCCTAATTTTGATTAAAAAAAAAAAAAAAAAATAGAAAGCAGAATGCATTCAACTTTTTAAAAAATTGCAATACAATTCTTCTATGTCCAAGAAAATAGAAACAGTTTCAGGAATTAAAATTTTACAACCACACAATAAAAAATTCCTTAGTGAGAAATACTACAGCTTCTTTCATTTTGATAATGTTTAGAAGACAATTTTCTTTACAAAATAGTGGTTACCCTTTTTTCTTTATGAAAACCAACCAATCAACAAGAAAAGCAACGATTCCATATTTATGTGGCTGTGGTAAAGAAATAAAAAGGAGAAGCAGAAGAGTAATCTGGTATACTGTTCAAGGTTCTAGAACAAGATTGGCTAATACTTGATTGTTTATATAGTATGATTTTTAATGAAATTTCTGTTAGAGGTTGAAGTAAAACTAAATCTAAACATTGTTTTTCCAGAATAATGACTATGTTTGTATTTAGCAACTAGATCTGTTATAGAAAGGCAAATAACTGATTCCAACAATTTTTGAACAATCTGAACAATTTCAAAGAAATCCTGAAATACAGAGAACTAATAAAGCCAAGTTAGGAATTCAACAATGCAGAGAGATTAACAAGGTAAGGATAGGGAGACTAATGTAATGAAGCAAGAGAAAAAACAAACCAAAATAAAGTGAGCAAATTAAAATCTGATGCTAAATATGAAGCTGATGCGAAAGAATAATTATCTACTTCTTTGTCTAAAATGTGCCTCTTTTCTCACAGGAAGTTCCTTGCCCTGAGGGTGGTGAGGGACTGGAACAAGTTGTCCAGAGTAACTGTTGATACTCCACCCCTGGAGGTATTCAAGGCCAGGCTGGAGGAAGCTCTGAGCAATCTGGTCTAGTGAAAGATGTCCTTGCCCATGTCATGGGGTTGGTCCCTTCCAACCCAGAGCATTATATGATTCTATCATTTTATGATATTCAATGAAAAAATTCTTGGGTAAGTAGAGATATTACTAAGTATACTTGGTAAATTTCTACTTAAATTCAAGCAAAGAGGGGAGATTCACCTAGAGAAAAGCAAATAACCTTGACTCACATGTTCCTTGATCTAGTTAGTTTTTGTTTTTTTAAAAAAATCTCTAAATTATTTTCTAAAATTTATTTTGTATGTTTCTTTTTAAAAATATCTGGTGTTTTTAGATAAGCCACTTCAATCCTTTGATGTAACTACCCATATTTTCTTTAGCATGGCTTCATGATGATGTAGTTACAGGTCTACAGCTAGTGTTGACTGAAAGATATCAGCCCTTGAAAAAGAAAATTACTATATTGTGAGAAAATGTAATGTAATTTAGAATTTCAGAATTCAAGTTCTTGTGAATACATGCTGCAGAGAACACATTATGTGAACCTGGTATTCACAGCAACAATTTCATGTTGAGTAGAAATTCTAGATTGAGTTTTTATTCTTGATTTTCAAAACAATGCATGAGTTTATTGCCATATCCATAACTCTGAAACATGTCTCAATTGGCACATTTCCACAATATATTCCCACAGTGTAACTGAAACAAAAGATTGAAGTCTTTTTCTATATTTCATTTTCAATTTCCTTCAGTTCACCTTTGTTTTTCTTTTCCTAGAATGATATCTTTTCATTCATTTTGCAGAATTAATTGATAAACTTTCCTAGAAATAAACTACTTTTTTTTATTATTATTAAGACCTGAATGCTTTTTAATCTCAGAAACATATGGTTGGGTTGGGCTTCTGCTGAGAAAAGGAAAGATACTAAAGTCTTTCAAGGAACTTATTTAGATGTCAGGGAGATGTCTCAATGAGTTTCACAATGCTTAAACCACCAAGCATAGATTGGAGTTTAGGCACTATGTCCTAGAAACCAAGTGATCACAACTCTTAGAAATGGTAAAGAACAACTCTTACTTGAATGCGGTTGCCTGTTTCTACCCACCTAAATCAATATTTAATTCATATTCTAAGTGTGTATTTTATTTCATAGACTTTTCTGTACAATGATTTTTCAAGTGAACAGTGTATGCTAATCAGGAGAGACATCTGTGTTCCTCAGTGAGGTGAAGTTCTACATCACAGAAAGCACTTGAACTCTTTAGCTTGAACCCACACTAAGCATATGTCTGTAGGGTGAGTCATGGGAACTCTCTCCTGCTCCTGGCTTTAGCTTTTAAGGCTTTTAAACACAGTATTCCCCTGCTGTATGTCAGGAAAAAGAGGATGGTAGTTGCAATATTGTTTATGCTAATGCAGTGGCATCTTTCACGCCTTAACTTCTCTTGAGAATTAAAAAAACTGTTCAAGAAATAATTTTTGTGTAAACTACAAAAACTTATAACCAACCCCCCACCCCCCTATCTGTGTGGAACCCTCTTGGAGTTTCTGAACTAGAATGTTTATTTCCCCTTACATGAGTCATTACTTTAACTATTCCTGTCATTTGTTGTAAAATATCCAGAGGAACATCATTGACAGCTATTACAGAGGAAACAAAAAAAAAGATAATTTCTTCTGTTACAATAACTCTCATGTTGCTTTTCGTGCTTACAGTGCTGCATTATTATTATTTTTCACACACAAACATAAAACACTGATAACGAGGGAGATGCCAAGAAGGAACAGTGTTGAAGACTCTTTCTGATTAACAGAATATGAGATATTTCTTGCTAGTACACACATATCTGTACTTACCTGAACATTCTAATGCATGTAGTCTAGCCAAACCAATTTAGGATGAACACAAACATTAACTGAGCAGCATTACTGTTGATTAGAAAGGCTCATTTAGCAGCAATGTAATTGTTATTC
This sequence comes from Ptilonorhynchus violaceus, assembly GCA_013397565.1. Classification (NCBI taxonomy): domain Eukaryota; kingdom Metazoa; phylum Chordata; class Aves; order Passeriformes; family Ptilonorhynchidae; genus Ptilonorhynchus; species Ptilonorhynchus violaceus. The sequence continues at coordinate 856,863 of VZRJ01005582.1, forward strand.
CAGTTGATTAGTACTAAAATCCAGCCATAATACAACTATTCATTGACTCAACACTTGCATGCAGCTTTTTATCTTCTTGTTGTTACTTTTATGATATCACTATTACTATTTTTATTCAACTGGGATGTTCCAAGAACAAGGTTCTGAGCAACCTGATCTAGTTGAAGATGAAGCAGATCATTGCAGGGGGAATTGGTGGACTGGATGATCTTTGAAGGGAAAAGCATTTTTTTAATATGGGCAGATGGTGACAGGACAAGGGGCAATGGTTTTAAACTGAAAAAGAGCAGGTTTAGATTAGATGTATTTGTTGCTCAGAGAAGTTGTGAATGCCCCATCCTTGGAAGTGTTCAAGGTCAGGTTGAAGGAGGCCCTGAGCAACTTAGTCTAGTGAGTGGCATCCCTGTCCATGGAAAGGGGGTTGGAACTTTAAGGTCCCTTTCAACCCTAAGCATTCTATGGTTCTATGAATCTAAGTAGGATTATTAAAGGTTGGGTAAACTCAGAACTGTTGTCTCAGTTGAATGACTTTGCTGTCATACTTATGTTGCTTTTTAGCAATGCAGATCTAGCTAAGAAAAGATCTATCAACTTCAATTTCTTTAAGACCCATAGTTACTGGGGTCTTATCTGACTTAAAAATATTTTGAATGGCCACAAGAGCAGTGCAAATTTTAAAAATTACCGGACCTTAGACTGCCAAAATAAAATGTGAGAAAGTGGAAGAGAAGCAAAGTCTATATCTAGAAATAATAGTAATTTAGCAATGATATAGAATGGAATGTGGAATAGATGACTAAAAGAATGCAAAATTATTGTATTTTGCAATATTTAAGCCAAGAAGGTTGAATAGCTTTGGGGCAAAACTTAATTAGCAATTTCAAAATAGCTGCTGAAAATATGACAGGTAGTTTGTCTACGTTTTTTCTTGATACTAAATGTCACTGATTCCTTCATCTTAATAGAATTACTATGATTTATAACAATGTTGTCAAAGAAATTTGATATATAAGAGGAAGAAATGAAATAGCCTTGAATGATACTGATTTAATAAATCCTCTTGCATTGGTGATCTTGCTTCTGAGTGTTCTTAAGAAAAGGAATTCTCCCATCACAACCACTGTGAAGATATTGGCAAGGGACTTCCCTTCTGAAAACATATTGGCATAAGTTAAGGTAGTCCACACTTTCACAGTAAACGTAATCAAACATTTGACTACATTTAATTTGTTGAGTAATAGTATACATTCTCCATGTGTGGGAATATTTGCAACTGGTCATCTTCCTAAATAGCACCCTGGAGTTAATTGCAAATTACTGAGCATGAATTGCAAAGATAAATTCTAAGACTGCACCATATAGGAAGACTATGACTATAATTTTCCCTGCTAGAGATATAATACAAGAGAGGACTGTTATGAATAAACTGTTTCTATAAAAACATATCTATAATACTATAATACAGACAAAAGAAAACACATCAAACACCAACAGGATTTGCCAAAGAATTTTTAGAACTTTGAAGATGAAGAATTAAAAATTTAAAATTCTCCATCTAATGTTTTCAGCTTTATTTCAGATATCTGTTTATTATACTACTTCTTTCACTATAAACAGCTTGCATATTTATGCTAAGAGAACGTTTTCCATTCTTATGGTTTTCTAGAGTCTCCAAAAATAACATGGCTTTAAGCATGCTTGTAATCTTTGCAAAAATTTTAACTATTGTTCTGTGATATAGTTTTCGGAAATTTAATAAGTGCCCATATATGTTCTTCAAGAGTGTCTTAAAATTTTCTAGGTCATTCAGATTTTGAAAACCAATTGATTTCTGTTTTGTTTTTTCCTTGCCTCTACTTAGAAGAATAATGTACTCTTGTTATAAATTGGGAAGAGGACACAGTCTGCAGGGCAGGTATAGAAAGACACTGTCTTCTTTTGTTCTTAGCTTGTTGGTATTGAAATCAGTGGATGTTTTGAGAATGACTTTCAAAAGAATAGGAAGGAGAAGAGAAAAAAATAAAAAGGAAGGAGGGGAGGTAGAGCCAGATAAATAACATGCCCATTACTTTTATGTTCTCGTCTCCAGTTTCGTGATTTCTCTGAAATTGAAGTTAAGGTTTTCAGACAAGACCAACTGAAAGCAACCTTGAGGAGACCTTGACTCAGACTACAATATCACATCAGTGCTACTGATGTCAAGAGTAGATTACTTAGCAGCACAGTATTTTTATATGGCTTACCATTACCATTCACACTACCAGTGACTTCTGTTAGTGTAGTAAGAATGAAATGGGAATAAAGGTCTCTTTTACTTTTTCAAAGGTAAGTGATTTTCAAATGATGAACAGATGGTAACAATCTATACCAGTAACATATCAGATCCTTACTGTAATTTAGGACACGATGAAATGGAATGTCAGGGACTTTCAGATTGGACATTAGAAAATGGTCTTCACTAAGAGGGTGGACAGTAACTGGAACTGGCTTCCCAGAGAAGTGGTCATGGCACCAAGCCTGTCAGAATTCAAAGAGCATCTGGATGATGCTCTCAGTCATACTGTTACTTTTAGGTAGTCCTGTGAGTTGTACTTGATGATTATTATGGGTTCCTTCCAACTTCAGATATTCTGTGTTTCCATGAAATAGAATCAACTATATATATATTAAACTGAATACACATAGTGAGGCTTAATAAATAAACAAACCATAAATGCATTGCCTTATTCTGGGCATTTTCACATAGATGAAGTTTTCATTGCAATGCCTAACTCTTAGGAGGATGGTTTGTCACTATAAAACTTTAAGTGTCTTGCAATATAGTTTACAGAAACCAGCACAATGAAGAAAGTAACAATGAAGTGATAACATTATAAAAACCAAGGACAACATCTAGAGAAGTTTGCCTTAAATATATTTTATATTTGGAATTTCAAAGTTAATCTTATCCCAAAGCACCTAGACTAGATCAGGTCTTTCTCTCTTACTGAAGGCATTGCACAACACCTTTTAAATTTCATAAGATGAATTATTTTTCTGAGACAAGATAAGGTTTTTGATCTGGTTGACTTTATTTCCTTTCTAATTAATCAGCATTCAAATACTGAGCTATGTGGTATTCTGAGTGAAGTTCTCCCAATCTTTTCTTGCAGAAACTATTCTAGTTTGTATACATATTTTAATAATTATGGGAGGAGAAACTAAAGTGTAAACATCCCACATATGCCTTCAACTTTTTAGATTATACCTTCCTCATTAAAAAGAAAACACAAAAAAACAAACTGAAAGCCCCACAAAGCAACAACAAGAAAATATAAGAAAAAGAGTCCAGTCTTTAATTAATACAGAAACTGTTCTTGAAAAAATAAATTCAGTCAAGATAGAGTCCTTTTAAGTCCTTTTAGGTGTGCATTCTAAGAATTAAAATACAGAATCATGTATTCCAGTGTGTATTCTATTCCATTTTAGAACAGCTTCAAATGAAGAAACTGAAAGTAGCCCATATTAATATATTCCATGGCTGAATAGATAGAATATTTTTCTGCTTTTCCAAAATCCAAGTTCAAATCTGCGTAGAATTCGGTAATACAATGAAGTCTGAGTCCCATACATTTGCAGAACTGTGCATATGGTGTGACTCTCAGGTCCTGTGCAGGGCAAGGAGACTCAATGATCCTTGTGGGTCCCTTCCAAGTCAACACATTCTGTAATTCTGTGATTAGGAAGCATTAGAAAGATGCCATCACACTTTTATGGTCTCTTGGCTGAGGTTATTCAAAGGATACGTAGCACACTTAATGGCCTGTAGGTTGGATGGTAACTTGGATTATTCAATATTTAGACATTTTTCTGCACTTTCAATGTTAGATGCATATTTGTACAAAGATGATAAACTGCTACATACCTCAATCAAATGGCTAGGAGTTTATTGAATACTAGAAACTACTAAATTTTAGATGCATAAATGGGTGTGTATAAACCTTTTGAAGTAATTATCAAAGTGCGATATAACCGTAAGTATACCATCAACTGCATCCTGTATCTCACAACAACTTCTATTACTATGGCTCTTCCTCTCTCCCTTTATTTCCCTAATATCCCTTCTCTCTACTTCTCAAAATGCATTTCCTTCTATGTCTTAAATATCCATAAAAGGTGCTGATAAAACGTCAATTCTTTATCTCACTTTTCAGGTAGATGAATTACCTTTTTCTTTTAGATAGTCTATAATGTAAATTAGACTTTTTAAAAATGTCATTCCATTACTTAATTGGAAATACTTGTAGTGCATCTAACAAAATACAGAAAAGTCAAGTAAAATTAGTATTATATTAATTCAGAATATGAAAATTTTAGGTAGCTTAACTGGTAACAAAAATGATTAAATTACAGGGAACACCATGCTTTAGGTAAGCAGTGGTTGCTATTAAGAACTTTAAACGTTGACATTTTCAAGAAAAATAAATTTTCTATAATCTTTATGATACGTTTTTAGCCTATTGACAAAAATACAGAATACTGAGTTGGGGGTATTATCTATACTCCAGTACATGCATATTTAAAACAGAGATCCTAGTGAAAGAAATGTACAAATATGTCCAGAGACCCTTTTGTACTGTTGGCAGTCAAGTATATAGTAAGAAGTAATATATTAAAATAAAAAAAAAGTTACAATATATCACTAGTTAAGTAGATTTCATGGTATATATTTGCAATATAACGTTAATGCATTTGAAAGAGATAAAAGCCTTAGAATATACACTGAGCTAGCAAGTGGCCAATTGTAACTTGAAGAAAAGAACTTGTTAGAAAGTTTTCTCATATTGTTCTTGAGAATTAGTATCTGTAACTCATTTTGGCCAGATTGCAGCTTCTTTTCAAACACTAGCAGAGATTGACATTTTCTTGAAGGAAAGTTGGGTTGGGACATAGCATTCAAACCTTTCTTTCCTTCCTCACTGTTTTGGTTTTTTGGGGGTTTTTTGGTCATCTTTGATACCTAAACAGTCCCCTCTTTTAAATAATTAGTCAAACAGGATATCCATTAATGTATGTAATCAATCACACAGGGTGAGTTTGTATCTTTCAAAGCTGTTTATAAAAAAAATACCCAAATCCCCAACACTTCTAGATTAATAGGTTAATTACATTTCAAATACAATAGTAATGAAAACATAGCTACTAAGTTTGCATAGATCATGTTACAACATTTTGAAGCTAAATAGTGTTGCCCGTTACCTGATAACTTTGTCACTTTATGTAATTTAAAGGCATAACATCAATGTGTCTAGTAATTCCAATAGTGCATGCATTTGGGGAGAGATGCTCCACTTTGTCATCCTACATCTCTGCAAAACCTTTGGACTCTAGAAGGTTTTCTTGAAATGTTTCTTAATGTTTTACAACCAAAGGCACTGTACACATTATTTTAATGATCCAGATAACAAAAGATCTCTTTATATAGTCATAGTTGGACTTTTTTTTGTAACAAAAAATGATGCAGAATTAACTGCCACTATTTGTCTTTTCCCAGTCTTAAGCATATCTTGGCCAATAGAGTATCTTAAGGCAATTAGTAGAAAACTGTGTGATTCTACCATTGTAGATAGAATATACATAGTCCAATTCCTGAATGACTGCACTGCAGAACACATATATTTCACTTCCTGAATGATTCTCTTCCTACAGGACATTATGTCGAAAGGAGATCCGCTTATTCTCTTTGAAGCAAATGTCTGTTGGGGAACAAGAGCTGCAGTAGTGCTTATTTATGAGTTCCTCCCCTCTTTTTTATTTTTCTCCCCTCTGAATTTTCTGTTGTGGAAAAATAATTTTAGGTGCTGTTATTTTGGGTTTTTTTTCTTTGCAGGCAGAACATCTGTCTGAAATCTCAAGAATTCTTATAAAATTGAACTTCCACCGTACATACAGCTCCAGACTTAAGCTTGCAAAAGAAATATGTCTGTAGTGGCCCATACCTCCCTGTACAATAAATGGGGTCAGATTAAGTGTACATAAACAGTACTTTTGGCCTTTGACTGTATGGATCACTTGGACAACTAATGAATACAGTTATTCATAAATTATTTTTATTTTATTCCTTATATTAACTAGGTAATTAAAGGAATATACAAATATGAATATCAACAGTATGCACTCAGAGTATAATAAAAAAAATCCTTTCTGTAAGAAAATAAAAACCAAATGGTTGGCAATATGCCTATTTTTTTTCACTGTGTTTCTTCTTTATATAGCATACATTAAGCAGAGAGTGTGAATAAAATGCCTATGCTTGGATTCAAACCACTCCAGCACTTAATATTAATTGCTTTGACAAAACATGTGTCAGAAAAAAACAAAACAAAAACCCCTGACTGAACATCTTTTGTTCAAGTCCCAGCTTCACTAAATCTTCCAGACAGAGCTTCCTTTGTGGAAAATTTTAATTCCCACTTTCCTCTTTAAAACAGTAGGTATCCCTTACATGAGATATAACTTTTGCATAATTTGGCAGCCTAGGACTCTTTCCAAATTTTTTGTGACAGGCATAATTTTTCATCAGCACATCTGTCATAAGTTTACAAAAATCTAGGAACGATTATCCAAAAGAAGTAAATTATGATTTATGCAATGCCTATAAGATGTGATAGAGAAAACCTTGTCTTTTTCTCTCTATTCAGAAAACATTTGTTTTGCCAGTTTGCTCTTTAAACACCTCCTAATAATATATAACATAGGCAACTTTCTGTTATTTGTTTCCTCATGCACTGCTAGTTTATTGAGGCAAATTTATAGTTTCATATGGAAAACATATGGCTTTTTTGAAAAAAGCACTCCATATTACTGCAAAGAGTAATTTATTCTCTGAATAAACTGGTTTTTCCCAGACTGGTTTGGCAAGATGAAAGGTAGATTTTGGTAGCTGCTTTGTTCTTCATATGTTTAAGTCAAGTTCGAGTATGACAAACACAAACACTCCTCTTGCTTTGAGGTGACGTAGAAACTGGGTTTGTTTTCATGGTGACATCTTGGTTCAGATTTCAGAAAGTAAGTAGGTACTACATGGTGTTATTCTTGTGTTACCTGTACTACCTCAAAGAAACCTCAGTTACTGCTTCGGCTTTTGAATCTCCAGAAACAAAATAAGCAAGAAGTTAAGTAAGTGTAACTGAGATGCAAATGAAAACAGAAAGATTTTGGACACTGACAAAATTGGTCAGTCAACGTCTTACCTATCTGTGTTTGAGATTATGATCTTTTTCCTGGTATTAAGTGCCCGGTTTAATATGTGAATATGAAGGTTATTGGTTGTTTCTACACTGTGGAGAAAATGCTTTCCACAATTGAAGATTCATGTATTTGATTAATATACAATAATCTGCATCCATTAATTTATTTTGAGGTTTTTGCAATCAAATGTATTACAAGACTGAGAACTGTTCTGCTGGGATCCTTGCACTGAACTCAAATACATTGGCTGGGAAAAGGTGCCTTATCCTGACAAGGAGATAGAAGATGGAAAAGCTAGACACCCTGGTACATAAGTGAGTAGCTTCACTGAAGACTGCAGCTGACAATCAAGTTGAACTATAACAGTGAGATCTGTTCAATCACTGTCATGGTTTGAGCCCAGCTGGCAATTAAGCACCACACAGCTGTTCACTGAACACACCCCCTCTTCCCTTTCCCCCTCCCACATGGAATGGGGAGGAGAATCAAAAGAAAAATTGTAGGTTGAAATAAGGACAGTTTAATAATTGAAAACCAAGAAAAAAAAATAGAAAATAATAATAATAATAAAAAGGGAAAGGAAAAAACAAACAAAAACCAAGTCATGCACAATATAATTGGCTCATCACCTGCTGACTGGTGCCAGACCCCCCTTCCCAACTCCATATCGGCCGCCCTTCTGGGTAACTCCTCCCAGTTCATATACTGGGCATGATGTTCTGTGGCGTGGAATATCCCTTTAGTCAGTTCGGGTCACCCGCCCCAGCTGTGCTCCCTCCCAGTTTCTTTTGCATTCTTCCTTACTGGCAGAGCATGAGACATGGTGGGGGAAGAAAGTCCTTGACTTGTAATAAACATGACTTAGCACAAAACCAAAACATCAGTGTCTTGTCAACACTATTCTCCTTCTGAATCCAAAACACAGCACTGTAACAGCCACTGAGAAGAAATTAACTCTATCCCAGATGAAACCAGGACAATCACTTTCTGATTAAGGTCAATCAATAACTTGGCAGGTGGGACAATAACCAAAGACAGGGGAAAGAGTCCGATGCTGATGAGATCAAAGATATAAACCCTTACCGAAGAAAGAGTCCTAATCATCTGACTGTTAGATCAGTTAATGCTGTCAGAGTTCAATTTTTGCCTTAAGAGTTGTTATATTTTATTTAATAAAATGTTTTCTTCTAGTATAGTATAGAAAGAAAAAAAATAATAGTTAGAACGCTTGATTTTTTTTCCTAAAGGAGACCTGGGTAGAACTGAAGTACATAGTGACAAGAAAATCAATCAACAAATATTTCAGCAGTCACCACCTTTGAGTCTCATGTATCGGTGTATTGCTGGCATTCTGAATCAGTACCTTCAGCATCTACATTTCTGTGTTGAAACACAATATAGGACTCAGGAACTACATGACATCAGAGGGTACCAGATTTTCATATGATATATTTAACAGTGCATATAGTTTAGGAGAGGTAACTAAGTTTCTACAAATATACTGAGTATTTGTGACCCCTCAAGAGCTCTCTCTGGCTGGGAATGCATCATCTAACTTCTCTTGGCCTTGTTTTGCCTGCCAGTTAAAAAGAGAAATATAAAACTTTAATATGAGATATAATACTTTAAAAAAATGTATCAATATTTCTAATCAATTTTGTGTCCTTGGAAATAGGAAATTACAGCCATCCAGAACATAGTTGAAAGAATAAGAAAGTTCCTCGGTATTTTTCCAGAAAACATTTTTTGTTTAACTTTGCAGACAAAACACTTTGCCCTAGTTGGAGTTGACAGTAATTTTTATGACAAATAAATTAAGTCTCATCGTGATTATATTTTACTGTTCAGAGAGTTCCCTGCAGACTGGCTGCAAGTTGTTCATCATTTAGTGGAGCTGATTTGACATCAGTTCTGAATTCCATAACAGCCAGCCTGGCATTTAAACCACTCCAGACCAGAGTGACTTCAAGTATCTTCAATCTGAATGAATTCAAAGGTCTAGCACATTTGTTCTGTTTTCTGGAGCAACTAAAATTAATAATTAACTAACTAAACAAAAATTACTAAACTAGCTTAATTCGTCAGGAAAATTTCTAGGGTAAAATTAAAAAGAAAAAAGTATGAAAAATATAATGTTCTACATCAAACTGCTTTCAATACTACAAGTGTGTCTGAGTGCTCTGGTTTATGTTTTACTTTTTTTTCTAGGGCATTGTATCAAAAAAAATCTTTCCAACTCATATGTGCCAATTGACATATGTATTTGTATATGGCATCATAAAGGAGATCAGTTTAGTTCAGAATAATTTTCTACTAGTTCTAACAGAAAAGTTAAAAAAAAAGTCTGCTGTGAATAGATGTTTAGCAGATGTAAAACTGTCATATATAATCTACAAAACATTATATCAGCGACAGGGCCCTTGTTGATAAAATGAACAGTGTCTGCTTGGGCTTTAGTTAACTGTCCCAGTTCTGCCAATTACGAAGTGACAAAGTTAATTCCCTTAAACTCAGTGCTCTGAAATACATTACCGTAATACCATTAAAACCCATGCTAGTCCATATTCCCTGGAAAGTGAAGAATTAAGACTGGATTTCTATGCCAAGGACTGGATTTTGGAGTGAATCTAAAATGCCCTTTGGGAATTTTAAAACTTGGTGACTGAATGTGACATGTCTCATTATTAGAAAATCCCACCCTTTCTAAATTCCTTTAAAGACAAGTGATGCAACAGCATATGTTGAATCACAAGTTGAAGGGTTTTTCTGATGTCAGGATGGAGACTAAGATTCTTGGAAGATATATATCTCAAATAAATCATTAAGAAAATAAATTGAAACAAATCTTCGGTTTGTTCACATAAACCTACTCTTTCATGTTTCTGCAAAGTAGTGAATAAAATGCCTACTACCAGCCTTAGTAGTCCTAGATGTCTTAGTTACCATAATGATGATACATGGTTCTCTGAACTTCAAAGAAAATGAAAATATTTAGGATTTGGTGGAGTAGATTGAATATCACTTCTACATAGAATTTATTTTTCTTATGTACTGTAGATCCCTTGGTCAAGCTTTGGACTAAACCACAACTGAAGTGGAAGAAGTGATCACTAAGGCCAAGGTGAATAAAAAGCAGTGAGAAATCTAATGCAGGAAGGAAAAGTGTGAGATCTTGAGAATGAAGACAGACTTGTGGTGAAGAAAACAGGGATAGAGAAGGGGATCAGTTTGTCTGCTATGAGATAATGGCAAGAGACAAAATTCACTAGTGTAAATTTTATTTTTTTGCAAACAGATAAGCAAAATGAATGTTAAGAAGCAGGAAAGCTGGGGATAAAAAAATTGAAACATGAAAAAGTATCCAGCTGAATATGAGCAAAATTTGGGCTTTGCTGCAAACTAAAGCGTTTTTTTTTCTATAAATGTTAAAGAATGTGGGAAACTACTGTGATTACTTGCAAAAATATTCATTTTGGCAAGGATGAAGAAATAAAGTTAGCCTCTGATGACTTCAGTGTAGCATACACGACAATGGTTTGAACAGGTGAGAAAAAAAGTTCCCCTTATAACTAGTTAGGTATGCATTTTGCCACATGTACAGATATTTAGATAAGTATGAATGCAGGTAATCAACTGACTTATTGATGAAGAGAATGAACAATACTTTGCAGAAGTAGTCCAAGTTGATCACTATATATATGTTTACACAGAGATTCCACAAGATGTCAAAAATCTATTTTATTCCAAGAAGTTAGGAAGTAAAATTAGCATTCAAATGTAATCAACTATACAACAGAACCTAGAGGCACTGAGAAACTACAGGCTAGATGTGCCAAGAAGCCAGATGCTGCCTTTGGAATAATATTTTTCAGGCCTTGGCATCAAAAATCTGTGATGCCATCCAAATGATTCCTACACCCTATAAAAGCTGTTTTCTTCAAATAACATATTAGCCATATTAACTATCCAGCTATAGAATAAAAATAGATGAGGGTTAAGATCTAAGCAATCTATTAGAACTAATCTTACAAGAAGGAAAATATACACACTTGTAAAACCTGAGAGTGTTTTTTAGAAGTGACACTTAAGTCAAGAGGATGGATACGTGAAAGTTAAAAGACAAGAATTTTTCTCTGTGGTCCATGAGTCCTGTTTTCTCTTTCTAATAAATTGCCATTAATTTCATCCTGCAATATTAATAACAAATAGGATCTAAGACAGCAATCACAAATAACTCTTATGAAGCCAAGCTAATTATATATAAACATATTATTTCCATAATGAAAGACCTGCTTTTTTACTACAGGAATTTGAGTTCTAGTGATAGCCACTGAGGTAATGGGAGTTTTGCTCTTAGTTCAAAAGTCTTGAGATAATTTCATAAAGTTCTCACTGTAAGATTTCTCTGGACTTCATTTTTGGTACACCTTTATGATATTTACTGAATATCTTCCACACAGCTAAAGTCATAGCAAAACCCCTTTGGAAGTTCTAGAATAAACAAGGAGGCAGAGTGTCAAAGAGGTAAAAGTGGTCCAGCAGCAGCTGTGTGAATGGAAGGAGCTCAGCTCCAGTGCCCAGGATCGCTCATCACCTTTCTGATTTCTTAACTGTGTGGTAGCTCCCTAAACAATTTCAGTTCAGTTTTCAAATACCTGCTATTTAAACTGCTTAAATTAACTTTGGCTTGTTTCTCCTGAAAAAGGTCACAAATAGCTTAAACAAGGAGCTTAGTGGGCAGCTCTGACTCAGGGTAGTGATGAAAAATCAGGGCAAAATGAAGGCTGGGAGCAGCAATTGCTTTTCCTGAAAGAAGTGCAGCTAGATGATTTGTAGGCGGAGAGTTTATGCTCAGCTATTCCAGATGGATAACAAGAGCTGGATATTAAAAGAAAAAAAAATTTCCAAAGAATTCCTAAAATAAAAGTAAAAAAGTATTTTAACAGAACTGATTAATCCAATGATCTCTCTTTTGTGTTGATTGTAGAATCACAGACTCAATCAGGTTGGAAAAGACCCCTGAGATCGAGTCCAACCTATTATTTACAGTCCAGTCAGTTTTTTCTTTGTTGTCATGAAATATAGCAAAAGGCTATATCTATATATCTATATCAAATTTTTAAAATCAAGTATGGGTGTACTAAGAAAGATTTGCATTAATACCACTCAAGCAAGAGTATACTTGCGACTTATAAGGATAACCTACAACACCATTTGTCATTAAAATCAGCATTTACTGATATTAAGTGGAACTGTCTTTCTCACTGTAAAAGAAGGGGTTGGCTTAGACATGAAAATTAATCCTATCATCTGCAGAGACCACAGTCCATTTGCACAATTCCCCACAGGGAAGTTTACTTCTGGATATAATGAACAACAGGATAGTAATTTTTAGTTAAAACAGTTGATTTTCTCATGGAATGTCAGTGCCAAAGAGACAACTATATCATGTTACCAGAGTTCTCCATTTTCAGCTTGAATTCTCCCACTTCTCTGATGTGTTCTGACAAGAAGTCATCCGGCTCCATCTGTTTTATACAATTTCCGTGGATAGTTGAAAACAACAGTAAGATCTCCCTTTAGAATTATTTTCTAGGACCAATCACACACAAATTCTACTTGTACACCATGTACTTCAGTGTCCTGACTGTCTCAGTGGCTGCTGTTGTGTATCAATATGTCTTGTACTGGTGAGTCCAAACATAGATCCAGAATTTCAGGTGTGGCTCCACAAATGCTGCATATAAGGTAAGGCTCTCCCTGAACTCCTTGGGTCTGCTGACTACTCTTCACAACAATATGGTTGTTCTTCACTGAAGGTCACATAAGGCCAATAAATATATCTCCCATAGTTTTTATTGTCTGACTTGAGAACTCAGGGACATGATTTGCAGAAAGGATAAGCCTAGAGCTCAAGTCCAAATAGTTCAAAGGTATTATTTTTCACAGAAAGATGAAACAAATGTAAAACTTTTATTTTGAGTTCTCTATGAACTCAAAATAGAGTTCTATGAGTTCATCACCTGTAAAATAGTACCACTCCGTCTCTTAGGGATGCCGCAAAAATAAATTAATTAATGTTTATGATACATTCACATTCCTGAGAGGAAAAGCTCACAGGAAAATAAATAATTCTGTCTTTGAAGCAACATTTGATTAGTGTGCAGAAGTGAAAAACTTTGAATAGATATAAAATATATTGTAAAAACTGCTTGGTAACTGAACACGATACAACTTGGGTACTGATTAAGGGAATGAAAATATGTGGTTTTAGTACATAGGCTGTGTGATAATGCATTTCATAGAATCATAGGATCATAGAATGGTTTAGGTTGGAAGGGACCTTAAAGATCATCTAGTTCCAAACCGACTGCTGACACTTTTCACTAGACCGTGTTGCTCAAAGGTCCATCCAACCTGGCCTTGAACTCTTCCAGGGATGGGACATCCACAGCTTCTCTGGGCAACCCGTTCCAGTGCCTCACCACACTCACAGTAAACAATTATTTCCTAATATCTAATCTAAACCTACCCTCTTTTATTTTGAATCCGTTACCCGTTGTCCTGTCACTATGTGGTCTTGTAAAAAGTCCCTCTCTCTCTTTCTTGTAGGCTCCCTTCAGGTACTGGAAGGACAAAATTAGGTCATCCCTAAGCCTTCTCTTCTCCAGGCTGCACAATCCCAATTCTCTCATCCTTTCCTCATAGGAGAGATGCTCCATTCCTCTAATCGTCCTGGTGGCCTCCTCTGGACTTGCGCCAGCAGGTCAGTGTTCTTCCAGTGACAGAACTGGACACAACACTCCAGGTGAGGTCTAACAGGAGCAGAAGAGAGGGGCAGAAACCCTTCCCTCTCCCTGCTGCCCACACTGCTTTTGTTGCAGCCCAGGACAACATTTGGCTTTCCGGGCTGCCAGCACACACTGGCTGGGTCATGTCCAATCTCTCATCCATCAGCACCCCCAAGTCCTTCTCGGCAGGGCTGCTCTCCATCTGTTCATCCCAGGCCTGTGTGGATACCCGGGGGCTGCCCCGACCCAGATGCAGCACCTTGCACTTGGTCTTGTCAAACCTCATGAGATTCCCATGGGCCACTTCTTGAGCTTCTCCAGATCCCTATGGATAGCATCCTGTCCTTCAGGTGTGTCCATCTGTACCACTCAGCTTGATGTCATCAGCAGATTTGCTGAGGATGAATTTGATGCTTTCATCTGTGTCTTTAATGAAGATATTAAATAGCACTGATTCCGATATGGACCCCCAAGGGACACCACTTGTCACTGATGTCCATCGGGACTCTGAGCCATTGATCACTACCCTCTGGGGAAAGAACTCAGGTTCTTGAAGGACTCAAGGTATTAATAATAAATAAAAAAATAAAAATTCTAATTGCTTAACTTTCAATTGCAATTCTTCCGAAAATGTTATTCACAAGTGGGTATCACTCTTAAAAGCAGAAACAAAATGTATGATGTAAGTGTTAATTTCAGCATATCAAGTTGTTAATGTGGCACTGAATTAATTTTTCTAATGCAGTAAACTTTTTAAACACACACCTTTATGCATAATCATGCACAACAATGATAACTAACTTTTTGTGCTTCTACCAACTCAAAGTTAGAAAATATTGTCCAAAGCATCATTTCTGTTGCAGATAGCTGTATTGCTATGCTGAAACACTAGTTCATGAATATAGCCAAAGTTTTCATTAACTTAGACATTAAATATTACCATAAATAAATACTCTGCTGCATAATAAGTGAATCAGAGGTAATAAAATATCAAGATGTCTGTTTCAAATGTCTTACACTCTGGGACCTTTAACATAGAGTCTCTAAATTACATTACTGATGGTACAATAGGGAAAATTCTCATTGACATAGTTGTTCTGGTTTTGACTGGGGTAGAGTTAATTTTATTCACAGTGACTGATATGGGGCTGTGTTTTGGATTTGTGCTGAGCACCGAGTTGATAATATAGGGATGTTTTTGTTACTGCTGAGCAGTGCCCACATACAGCCAAGTCTTTTTCTGCTTTAACTAGTGCCATGTTGGTAAAGGGGTTTGGGTTATATGGGAATTTAGGAGGATACACAGATGGGAAAGCTGCTCCAGCTGACCAAAGGGATATTCCATACCTCATGACATCATGCTCGGTATATAAAGCTGGAGTGGAAGAAGGAGGAAATGGGGGACATTTGGAGTGATGGTGTTTGTCTTCCCAAGTCATTGTTAAGTGTTATGGAGCCCTGCTGTCCTGGAGGAGTCGTGAATGGGAATTCACCATGGGAAGTGGTGAATGAATTCCTTTTTTGTTTTGCTTGAGTGTGTGGGTTTTGCTTTACCTATTAAACTGTCTTTATCTCAACCCATGAGTTTGCTAGCTTTTACTCTTCTGATTCTCTCCCCATCTGCAGGTGGTGGAGTGAGCAAGCAGCTGTGTGGGGCTTGGCTGCTCTCTGGGGTTAAAGCATAAAAGTAGTTCAAAACTAGACTATCTCATAGAAAGAGAGAGTTTAAGTTCTACATCTCTTTTAATGAGCTTAAAATGTATGCCTTGTGCAAAATATGGCAGCAGCACCTTTCAGTCTTTTTGTTCGGATTTGTTTGGTTTTTGTCTTATGTTTTTTATTGAGAACTTGGCCAGGAATGAAGGCCAGGAAATGGGCTGATCCTAGTCTGCCCTTGCAGTCAACTTGACACAAAGCCACTGTTAGCTGCAGGATCACAGTAGCTCGCCATCATACTGCCCAAACTATTATAAAGGCAGATACAGTTTGGGTTGTTTATTATTGTCCACATGAACATGATGTGGAGGTAGGCAAGATGCTAATAATATGCAGTCTGGATGAGCAGACTGTGCCAAAATAGTTGGCCAAAACATTTTCATTTACGCCACAGTTTGCTTAAAATACAATAATTGTCTGTAACTTGCAACCCTGTCATGACAAGGAAAGCTGAATATGGGCTAAAACAAGAACTGTTGTTCACATTTAATGTACAATAAAGTCATATCCATGATTATTCTTCTTAGAATTTTTTGCTCAAAGATTCATAAGCTGATGATTTGCAAGAGCTTGGATTTTAGCACGTGATTCCTGTATGTCTTAATAATATTTGAGCTCAATTTCTCACAATGGAAATATGGGAAATTGATCTCAAAATCTAGATCCATTCTAAAGGGTGCATCAAAAGTCAGTGTAAATTATGGCAACATCAACAGATAACACAAAAATAAGCAAGGAGCCACGAAATCATGATTGCTGCTTATTTCTTTTAAACCCAAAATTTTTTACTGATATGATGCTGTTTGTCCTTAGTCATATTAAGTCTAGCTCTAACGGCTTGTCTATTTTTCAGCTGGAAATAGTGCCTGGTTGTCAGTGTCGCTTGGGAGGCAATCTTGAAAGGCAAAGGAGTCCAGGAAGGATGGACATTTTTCAAGAAGAAAATGTTAAAGACTTATGAGTGGGCCATTCCCCATGTGTTGAAAAATAAGCTGGTAGAGAAGAAGATTGGCCTGGCCGAAGGGAGATTTTTGGCTGAAACTCTGAAAAAAAAAAATAGAGTTTATGCCTTTGAAAGCAAAGGCGCAGGCAACTCAAGAAGACTACAAGAATATTGAGAGGATATGCAGGGAGAACATTATAAGAGCCAAAATCCAACTAGAACTTAATCAGCTGCTTCTGCAAAACACAAAATAAGTGTTTCTATAAATATATAAACAACAAAGGGAGGCTAAGAAGACTCTTCATCCTTTATTGGATGCAACAAAGGATGAGGAAAAGGCTGAGTGACTTATGGCTTTCTTTGGCTCAGTCTTAAATAGTATTACCAGTTGTTCCCAGGTTAACTAGCCCACTGTGCTGGAAGACAGAGGTTGGAAGCAGAATGAAGCCCCCATAATCCAAGGAGAAATTTTCAGCAACCTGCTACACAACTTAGATACACACAAATGTACAGGGTCAAATGGGATCCAACTAAGGGCACTGAGGGAGCTGGCAGAAGAGTTCACCAAGACACCTGCCATCATTAACCTGCAGCCCAGGCTAACTCAGCAGGTCCCAGTTGACTGAAGGTTATAAAAAGTTATGGCCATCTAAAAAATGGCCGTAGGGAGCATCTGAGAAACTACAGGCCTGTCAGCCTGATCTTGGTGCCAGGGAAGGTAATGGAACAGATAATCTTGAGTGCCATCATGCAATATGTACATGACAACAAGGAGTTCAGGCCCAGCCAAGCATGAATTTAGGAAAGGCAGGTCCTGCTGACCAACCTGATCTCCTTCTATGACAAGGTTACCCCCATAATGCGTGACAGAAAGACACTGGATGTTGTCTATCTGGACCTCAGTAAAGCCTTTGACACTGTTTCCCACAGCCTTCTCCTGGAGAAACTGTCTGCTTACGGCTTGGATGGGTGCACTGTTCACTGGGGAAAACGCTGGCTGGATGGCCAGGTCTGGAGAGTGGTGGGGAACGGAGTTGCATCCAGTTGGCAGCTGGTAGGTGGTCACAAGTTGTGATCTCCAGGGCTCAGTGTTGGGGAAATTTACGGAGAACACCAACTTGGGCCAGAGTGTTGATCTGCTGAAGGGTAGGAGGGATCTACAGAGGGATCTGGACAGGCTGGACTGATGAGTAGAGGTCAGTTTTATGGAGTTCAACAAGGCAAGGTGACGGGATCTGCTGTTGGGTCACACCACCATGCATTGTTACAATTTGGGGAAGAGTGGCTGAAAACTTGCCCAGCAGAAAAAGACCTGGGGTGTTGTGAGACAGAAGGTGCTGGAGCATATCCGAAGATTAACACAGCTGGTGAAGGGTCTAGAGAACAAAGTTTATGAGGAGTAGCTGAGGGAGCTGGGGTTGTTTAGCCTGGAGAAAAGGAAGCTCACGGGAGACCTTATCACTGTCTACAACTACCTGAAAGGAGGTTGTAGCAAGGTAGGGGTTGGTCTCTTTTCCAGAGTAATAAGTGGCAGGACAAGAGGAAATGGTTTTAAGTTCTGCCAGAGGAGACTGATATCAGAATGGATAGTAGGAAATATTTCTTTACTGAGTGGATTGTCAGGCATGGGACAGGCTGGTCAGGGAAGTGTGCAGTCAGCATCTCTGAAGGTATTTTTGAGGTGCAGATGTGGCACTTTAGGACATGGTTTAGCGGTTGACTTGGCAATGTTACTTTTGCACTTGGACTTGATGATCTTAAAGGTATTTTCTAACTTAAATATTCTATGATCCTATGTTTATTCTCTCTCCTAAATACTAATAAAACACACTATTAAAAGACAGCAAAGAAGCTAAACATTGTTATTAGAATTTGTAGAGTTTGTAAATTATTTTTTCCCTTTTTGTTATTAAAATAAAAATATTTTTATTTATATTGCTATTTTTAGGGTTTTTTTTAAATTTGATATTTGGTTTTACAGATATTCATCACCAGTATGTCAGTATTATTTTATACTGGTATTCAAAAGCTCATACCGTTGCACTAGGACCTTGGTATGGTACAGTACTGTCCTCACCCAAGAAAAACCACTGCATCAGCTCTTGTAAAAGTCAACTCCTTTCTAAATGGCAGTAGTATAAATAGAATGCTAAACAACAGAATCGTGCAAATTAACAAGGCTGGGGAAAGCTTACCAATATGTCTAATCTAAACTTGCAAATCTAAAATTTTAAAAACATAAAACTAATTTATGAATGCTCAATAGTTGCTCAAAGTATATTTTCTAGCATGCCAGGAGATATTGTCCATTTGTCGTTCTGTACATATCTTCAACTGCTTTAAGGAAAAGAAGCATTAAAGTATTTTCTGATCCATAGCAATGTTAAGAGAAATCTTTCCTGAATGGACAGTCCACATATTCTTGCCAGTCCATACAGCTGTTGATGCATGAAATTACTGGCAACACTATTTAATAATGATAAACTAGAGGTCAAATAAGGGATAGTGTTATAGATAATTTATCCTACTTTTTTTAATATATTGGCAATATTGATATCAGCAGAAAATTATCAAGGAATATTCAGAAAATAGGATGCTCATTGTCCATCTATTTTTTTTTTCAATTCTGGCACTAGTGTGTCACCTGTGAATATGAAGTTAGTAGCCACTGCCAGCATGGACCTGGTGTGACACGAAAGAAGAAAGACCATTTACTGCATTCTCTCTGACAGTACAAAATCTGAGTACCTAAGAGACTCATAGATCCAAGCTTATACTTTGCTTGAATTAGAACACATATTTGGATTTCTTAGGTCTTGGGAGAGAATCATAACAAATGAATATACAATATTGTGAAATTATTTTCTTTCAGTCTTACATGCTAACAGTATTTCAATTTACATACAATATTTAAATAAATGAAAGTCTGTTTCAAAAAGTATCAGACAGTTTTGAAGTTTAGTAAGGAGGTGATTTGGGATATCCTTGGTCAATAGTGCTTTATAACATATTGAATATATTTTCTTCCTCCTATTTTTCTAGAAAGGAAAAATTTTACTTGTCTTAAGCAATTACATCTGGAATATGACTGTCATTCTGAATAAAGCATTATTTCTCTCTAATCCTGTTTGAAAACCTAACTCTCTGGAATGGTTCCAGTACAGACACTTCACATTTGAACACTGATTATAACTGATAACTATATAATAGCTACCTAGCTGCCTGTCATTGATATCTATGAATCTTCTTCTTAGATGCATCAATCTTGCCTTGCATTTAGTATGTAATGTTAGCCTTTATCTCAGATTTCTAACCTAGGTGAGAGGACACCTAAGAGTTAGATGCCTCAATCTTGAGTCAATCTCATCTCTGTCTGGCATGAGATGCATTAGGTATTAGATATTAGAATTGGATACTCATATTTATTTTGTGTTTTTCTCCTTCACATGTATCTTCTAACTTTTTTTCATTTTTTCCCCTCAGTTTAAAGACTCCCATTGAAACTACAGATTTGAGTCCTCTTTTTATAATTATTATTATTTCTCTGTGGAAGAAACTGTACCCTGGGCCAGCCAAAACTCTGCTTGCCCAATCTTGGAGAAAATTTGAGCTGTGCAAACACTGCTGTTTCATTATTTTTCCAATAGCTTGAGGCGTTCAGTCACACACCCTTTTCTCAGCCACTCCATTGACCTGCTCCGTATGCCTTAATATTCCCTGTTGGCAATGTTTGCTATATTTGCAGGCATTTTATATCACCCAAATGCATAAAGAAGCTCAAGGGAATTGAACAATCATGTCCTGAGGGGTTACTGTATTTCTGTGTATAAAACAGCAGGATTTCTCCTGGGCCAAGAGCATCACCCTGTCTTCATTATTCATCTTCTAGAATGCATTTGAAAAGTAAGTCTGCAGAAACTGAATATTAGTATTTTGAATAAAATTCAGTTGAATACTCATGCGCCCATGGTGAAGCCAGAGAGCCTGAGTAACTAGAGGCAGAGAATGAAAGAGGGTTCATAGGACATTTAAGTTTAAAATTGTGGAAACATTCTTTGGGGCTTAGGATTTATTTAAGGAGATTTTGCATTAGTGGCAAAACCATAAGGATATACTCTTACCAATAAAGGGTTACCTGCCCTGATTTCTGATGAGCCAACCACCCATTTAGGAAACATTTCTCCGTGGGACAAACTTAGGCATATGTTCTGGAGGATAATGGATGCTCTGTTCTGAAATTCATAACACACTAAAATGAGTGATGAATCCACAGTCTCTGCTCCCCGGAATTTTTTTTCTTTCTGACATCTTTAGTATTTCCAGTGGCTTGAGGAGATGTTATATCTAAAAAGAATGTGACTTTACAGCAGACTCCAAAATATTCCTTTGGCAGCATCTATTGGCCTTGCATACACTGAACTTGTGAGCATTTGTTCAGGGGCCTTCCTCTCAAATAAGGAACAAACCCCTCCAGCTGCAGGTCACTCAAAGCTAAAAAAAGATCTCAGAGACAACGCAAGCCAGCAAGTTTATCAGCAGTTTAATTCCCCAAGAGGGCACCAGGGGCCATTACATGGCCATTAGCATAGCCAGCACTGGAGTCAGAGACAGAAGAGAGGCAGCCAAGCAGCCAGCCAAGAAATCAGCCAAGGGCTTTGCAACAGACACAGATGTTGCTGCTAAAAAATTTATTCTAGACCTTGGCATCTGAGTCCTTTATCTGTCAATTTTGTGTCCTGAATGAGGCCCCAGCTGTTAAGTTTGTGGATGAAAGGAAAAGAAGGGAAAAACCTGAGCTGCATGTAGATGACCGGAAACTTGATTCCTTCTGAAGTACTTATCTTAAAGGGTTGATGTCTCTTTTAATAGACATCTTTTAACCTTTTCTTGCAAAGTTTTCAAAGATTTCCTGTAAGTTAGTTGTTAAGGTGTAATATTTCTTACTGGGAATTTTGGATCCAGAAGCAGTCAGTGGTGAACTGTTCTCTCACACAGAGGAAGGGTTAGTCCTGTAGAGAAGAAAACCCACAGTGGAATGGGCATCATGGATTAGTGGCCTCTAAATTTGGTTGTCTGACAAATTATATGAGAATACTTTTGCCTGCAAGGATGACAGTAGCTGAAAAGCTTTCACTTTATTTCTTGTCCTTCAAATATTCCACATTTGGATAAATAGTCTAGTATCCCCAAGGAGATTGCCATTTTTTTTTTACTTTTCTTTGCTTTTCTTGCAATTTCCAAAGACTGTCTGCTTTAGCTACAATCTCAAGATCTGTTTATGATTTGAAAGTTCTGGTATGTATTCTTGCCTTATTTTTCTTTCCCTACAACTTCAGTCAGTGAGCACTGTTGCTCTCCTACCATATGCAATAACCAATATTTTATTTGAAAAAGATATTATATTGGTAATTTTTACCAGATCATGGAAAAACTAGCAGTAACACATATCTGTTCTTTAAATTACTATTTAATATTATCATATAAGAATACAGGCAAATAATAACAGATATAATTCTGTGTTAATATATATTATCATGGGACAACTCAGGCAACACAAATTGCTTTTAATGAAAACATATTCATTTGCATCCACCTACATATAAATAAATGTTTTGCTTAGAAATGTGCTTGCTCATGAGCACATTATGGCTTTTTTCTTTTCTTTCATCAGCTTCTGTTTTGCAAAAATTAACAAGAATTTCCAGTTTAAATTCTTTTTTTACCTTAACCATCATTTTCTGTTAAAACCCATCTTTTTTTCCTTTCCCAGCTGTGCTGTCAATACAGCTAGAGCAAATTTCTTCATTTTCATTAACAAATAACTTACTGCACTTTGACCCTTTTAAGGCTATATCCAGCTGCTCTTTCTTATCTTTTAGAGATAAACCCTGAGGGCTTGAGGCCAGCTGCTCCATTCTGGTTAGGTTAATGCTGTTGTCAAAAATTCCTGCACTTTTTTGTCATTTAGCCTGCTCTTAAACAAACTACTCCAGACTACATTGGGCACCCAGAAAGTGTATTACAGAGCGTAACACAACAAAGCTCTAAGCAGTTATAATGATTTGGAAGAGTAAATTCAAGAACAGACAGCAATTTCTCTTTGGTATGTGAGAGTAAACCTCTGATTTGGTTGATAAATTAAGATTAAATGACTGCACTCCTCTTCCTTTTTAATCAAGAAAGAGGCTAGTTATTATTACACTCCACACCCCACAGGAACTTTTTCAGGTGAATGCTTTTGTCATCAGCCTGATATTTTTATCAGAATCTTTTCCTTCCTTCCTTCCTTCCTTCCTTCCTTCCTTCCTTCCTTCCTTCCTTCCCTTCCCTTCCCTTCCCTTGCCTTCCCTTCCCTTCCTCCCTCTCCCCCGCCCCATGACCCAAAGACTCTTGAACTACTTTTGCACTATAACACAGTGCCAAAGATG
>VZRJ01005582.1:880029-909870 GCA_013397565.1 Ptilonorhynchus violaceus
TTCCCTTCCCTTCCCTTCCCTTCCCTTCCCTTCCCTTCCTCCCTCTCCCCCGCCCCATGACCCAAAGACTCTTGAACTACTTTTGCACTATAACACAGTGCCAAAGATGAGAAAAAAAATCCCAAGAGATAATTTAGTTATTAAAACAATCTCCTAGAAAAGGAAATTTTGATCAGCTTAAGGTAAAGCAAGTGCAGAATTGATGCAATCCACCAGTTCCCAAACAGTTCTTCCAGCTGGTAGGCTATCATATAAAAAATGAGGAACAGTATAATTGTTGTGCTTTCTGAAGAGAAACAATTTGTCAGTTGTTTTCAAAAACAATTGTACATGACTACTCTGGGAAGGATATGTCAGCCTGAAGTCAGTTATTGGGTCACTCTTCTGAAACCTGGAGCAAATCACCAAACCCAGAGGACTGATTTCTTTGAGATTCTCTTTTTTTTCCACATTTCTTCTCATTTTTCTCTAAGTAGCTGCCTGTGCTGAATGTACCTTCAAGGACTTTTCTATTCATAGCAACACTGGATGCCCTTCATCCACTCAAAATCCTTATTCACTTTTTACAGAGATGGGACTCTAAAGTGACCTTTCTATATTTCACTCAGAAACAACACCACTACCCCCCAACCCTGCCCCCCCCCCCAAAAAAAACCCCCCCAAATCAAAACCAAACAACTAAATGATCTCTTAAGGCAACTTCATCCTTTATTCATTGTGTTAGGTTTTACAGTTGTCATTTTTATGCCAGTTCTGATATTTAGGCACTGACTAGCTGTGCTTACACTATAGGATGTTTGCTCTGCTGCGTGCTCAGTCATCCTGCTAAGTACAGATCTTAGCTGTGTCCCAGCTACGGGGCAGATGTACTACATTGTTGCCTGCAGTACTGGTCTTCAGACATTCACAAAGGAATTTACTGGAGTGACAACTACTTCTATGCCAGGATTTCTTTGTTTCCTTCTCAGAGAATCAAGGCACCTTAAGTGGAACAGGAAAAAGTTGGGTTCAGACACAGCTCAGTGGTGAATTCACCCACACCCAGGGATGCAAGCATAAAAAGCATCTGTCAACGCTGTAAACATGAAGGACAAATGCAGAAATTTTGTGTGCCTCCAACTTTTTCCAGAGGAAAATCAATCAATATGAAAATTGGAGGCCTGGATAAATAGGCTAGTGACCAGAAAAACACTAATGGATAGGAAAACTGAGTTGGAACTGCACCAGATTTGAATTCAGACCTTGCGGATTCTGAGCAATTTGTCCCTGTGAAAAAGAGGAAATAAGACAATGTGAATTAGTTGTGCTTCTTAGAAAGCACAACGTGTGTTTTTTTAGAAAATTATTCTGATCTCTTTTACTAATGTTTAATGCCAGAGAACAAAACCGGGAGAATCAAAATGACTCCTCAGCACTGTGAGCAATGCATTTGTAGTGAGCATCTCTCCTGTGAGAGTTTTACAGGAGAAGAAACAGATTTGATGAGGAGATTCTGAGATCAATTCTACAGTACAGCCAGCTACACGGCAATGTTGATAGGAAACATTTTTTAAAATTTCAACTCTCAAAGAACGAAAATTAGTCTGTTTAAGTAGACAGATGTAGGCAAGACAGAAAACTATTTGCCAGTGTAAACAGACCATTCTCATACAAAAAGGACTGTGATAAATCAATTTAAAGATCACTAAGATTTAAAGATTTTAGAGTTTTTAGTTTTCTTACCTGAAGTAGGCTGAACATGCTGTAATGAAGCCTCAATCTACACACTTCAGCAAGCAGATCAGGGACAAAACTAATTAGCATTTGAATAAAGTATTTAAAAAAAATTCTGAATACTTTAGGAAGTGCTGCTGCTGAGTCAGCAAACCATACTGTCCCCTTATAAGACTTCATTCAATACTCTTGAGTATGTTCTCAGTTTTAAGAATGCATATATTCCTACTTCTACTTAGAAGATAGCTTAATGCTTGTCAATGTTCCTTATTTAAGTCAATTACATGCTTGAGTGCTTCACATAAGTCGAACTTCATATGAATATGTGTATAGTATGAGCCAATGAATCTGCATACTGCTACTACGCCACTGGAAATAACAAATTTTCAATAAAAACAGGTGCAGCTACAAAAAGCCATGCTGCGTTTTATGCAGGTGTAGGCATATAGCCCCTAACAATCTGGAAGCTAATAGCTGCATACTTAATTTTGGTTTGAATTTTAGTATCATAATTCTATGAGAAATAGACACTTACATATATAGTTGATTCCAAATCCTTTGCTTACTACATTTCTGCCATGCCTTGTAGTCAAACAATATATCCTTTTCAATGTGGAAATGTAACATTTTAAGTAAATAATTCTGAAATGAAATTTTCTCAGTATTTTCATTTCACAGATGATTTTGACAATTTATGTCAAGTTCTTTCTTTTTTTTTGTAAAACATCATCCTCTAAGAACATGGTTTTTTGTTTCTCTCACCTCTTTTCTTTTGTAAATGCATTTTAATCTAAAAGTAATTTATCCATATTTTGACCTATTTGTTGAACTGTAACAGTGTTAAAACTGGTGAAATTCTTCACATTTCCAGAAGTGGTGAAGTCAAGATGATGTGAGGGACTGCCAATTTCCATAGATTTGAATTATTCCGTGTGGTTTTATTTATAGCCATTCAGAAAAAAGAGATATTTAATTCTTCTATTTAAGCTCTTCAGACTAAAGAACATGAGAAATTACTTAATTAACATATATAATAAATTAAAACCATGCATAAGTCTGAATTGTTTGCTGGATCCAGTTCAAACAGGTAAGTAAACGTACTAGATCTTTGCCTCACCCTCTGTGTCTTAGTTGTCCTTCACTGAAATATAGTAAGTATAAATATACTTTTCTATCACACAAAGCAGCTAATTACATAGATGACTGAGAGGTGTTCATTTATTATGATGGGACTTGATGATCTCAAAGGTCTTTTCGAACCTAGTTAATTCTGTGAATCTGTGACAATATTTAAGTGTACAAAGAAAGAAATATGTGTGTATCAAATGTATTAGTTACATCCGTATTACCATTTCCTGGTCACTAGAAATCAATCCTCTATAATGTTCAATTGCAAGGACAGTCCCGGCATAGTTTTGCCTGGACTAAGGGTGACAGATTCAGCCTGGCTGGACACTAGATGTACACCAAAGCCTCCCCCTCCTCAGCTCAATAGGTGAGAAAAATTGCAGTGAAAGACTCACAGGTTGAGACAAGGACAGGGAGAGATCACTTACCAATCACTGCCTTGCCATGAATTTCATCCTGGGCTGCAGGAATGTGAGATCCATGCCACAGGAGACAGTCCTCCACAAGTGTCTCCAATGTGAGTCTTTCCTGCAGGCTGCAGTTCTTAATGAACTTCCGTGGGGTGTGGTCCTTCAGGAGCAGACTGCTCCAGCATGAGTGTCCATGGGGCCACAAGTCCTGCCAACAAACCTGCTCCAGTATGGCCTTCTCTCTCCATGGGGCCACAGGTCCTGCCAGGAGCGTTCTCCAGTACGGGCTTCCCATGGGATCACAGCCTCCTTTGACCCTTCTCAAGTGTTGGGTTCTCCATGGGCTGCAGGTGGATCTCTGCTCCACTTGGGCCTCCAAGGACTGCAGAGGGACAACCTGTTTAGCCATGGGCTTCACCATGTGCTGCAGGGGAATCTCAGCTCCGGCACCCGGAGCACCTCCTCCTCCTCCTCCTTCTCCAGAGATCTGGGTGCCTGCAGGGCTGTTTCTCTCATGCATTCTCACTCCCCTCTTAGGCTGTTGTTTGCTCTTTACACAGTAACTTTTCCTCCTGCTGAACTCTGTTATCCCAGAGGTGCTACCACCGTCATTGATGGGCTCAGCCTTGGCCAGCAGTGGGTGCATCTTGGCACTGGTTGGCATTGGCTCTGTTGGGCATGGAGAAAGCTTCTGGCAGCTTCTCACAGAAGCCACCCCAGTAGCAGCCCCCCATCAAAACCTTCCCATACAACCCCAATACACGAAGTAACAGTTTTCCGAATTACTTCCAAACGTGTTCTGGGAGATACCATACAAGAAGGAGGATTCTTAATTAGAATGTGGCCATGCTGTTTGGAGAGTAGGAGAATTTAATAATATGAATGCAAGCTGTTCTATGCCAGCTGGCCTCAATAGCAAACAACAGTCCTAGACATATTTAATTTACTAGCCTAAATGTAGCTTTTGTGCTCTTCCACAGTGCTCATGCAGCAGTGCATTCCTTAGAAAAGGAGAAAAAGCACCAATTTTTTTAAAGGGAAAAACCCCCAATGTTTAATAACAATTGTATAATTTTGTAGAGAAAAGGAATAACAATATACCTTTCTTTAAGTAAGATGATTCAACAACCATGAAAATGAATACTGAGTACAGATGACCTACCTAAGTGAAGACTGGAGTTTTCTTGAGATTTTGACAGCATAATTGCATATTTATTGAAACAGTTATTTTTAATTTTTTTTATGGGGAAAATTGTTCCATCATTTATTGTTAGTCTAATTAAAGTCTTAATAGTCTAATTAAAACACAAGAAACAGCTATTATTGGTCTAATTACAATAAGAGTAATATTCATAAATCATTGACACAGTGATGATATGGGCTTCCTAATATCAACCACTTTTTCCTGAGACTAAGCTCATTCCTGGTGCACCTCTGAGTCACAGCACCTTCAAGTTCATTCCTCCCAAATACAGGGATAGGTAAAGAGGAGTTATCACCTTCATTAGGTCTTTGCCAGGCAGAATATGACACTCATGGTGGAAGTTTACCTATTTTGCATCCACGTGGGTTCTGTTTATGGATTTTTTTATCACAGTCTTCTTACCCAGTCTTTTTTTTTCCCCCCTTGGTTTCCATCAAGCATTTGTCTGTTTGCAATATTTAGCTATTAGTTATGCTATAGTTATAGCAGTGTAATAGTTTGCCAAAGTACTATAAATGGCTAATGTTGTTTTTTGGTTTTCTTTTTTTGTTTGTTTAGGGGTTTTTTTTGGGTTGGTTGTTTTGTTTGGGGGTTTTGGGGGATTTTTTGCTCAGTTTTTGGTGGTTTTTTTGGTCATAATGACTTACATAGGATTGTCAGACCTTTATCATGAAGGGTAACCACAGAGTTAAACCAAGCCAAGCTGGGCAACAGTCGCCTTCTCCCAGATAATCGCTATAACAGTTAAAACTTGCAGCTCAAACTCAGACAGGCCAGACAAGTCCTGAGGGCCTTCTTTGTCAGGTCAATAAAATGACTGTGCTAGGAATAACAACATCATATTTTGTAGCCCCCAAATGTAGAAAAAAACCCCTTTCTGTATACTTTGAGGGCAGGAGTTCAAACCACAATGCTGAAGAGAAAAGCAAGTATCCTGTGGGCTCCAGGGGGAAAAAAAAAATTATTTTGATTATTTCTGTTTACTCTTTCCTCAGTGTCTATAATGTAAAAAGAATATGAAAATTTTGTCGAAAAATATGACTCAAAGACTGTGATCTTAAAAATCCAGAGAAATCAACAGCTAATTTTTCATTTACCTTCAAATATTTTAAATGAAAAGCTGCACTAACAACAAATAAGACTACAACATTGTTTGATTTTTTGTTTAACTGTAAGTCCAAAATTAAAATTGTATTTTGAAACCTCAGAATGATGAGCCTATATGACTTAACAAGTCATGTGTGAGCATATACTTTCTTCCTGTTCATAATTCATTTTAAACTTTCTTGCTTCTGAACTCTTTTTTCCTTTCCAGGACATCTGGTGCCTAAAAATCACAGCATAACAGCTCCAGACTTTCTCATTTTGTAATTAAAGAAAGCCTGGATTTTTAGGTCTTGCTGTGAAGATCACAGTATGTGTATTTATGAGTCTGGCATATCCCTCTCACTTACTAGCCTGGTTGCAATTTTTTTATCTTCTCATAAGCTCAGAGCTGATAATTCACAGAGTGTTTGTGATGCTGTGAAGGGACCTAGTTCCTTAAAAAGCTGACCTTGGAATCAAATTTGAGCGAAGGGATCTAAGACAGAGGGAAGACAGATTGTGAATCTCGGCAAGATACAGCACATGGATTCATCCAGACAATCCACATTGGATCTAAAGCATAGACACCTATGACATCTGAGTTAGATTTCCTTGAAGGCCAATAGGGAGAATTATACTTTTTATACCAACTTAAGATAGTATAGATACCAGCCTTATACTGACTTACATATCTAAAGCTGACTGCAAGAATAATGACTGAAAATTTTGTTTCTCCTCTTTGAATATTAAGGTCACCTAAAGTTATTGACTGAGATGTAGATGTTTCTTCTATACACCTCCAGATTCCTGCTAGACTCTGGTATGGCCAAGCATCCTTGCATCCCTCTTTTGTGCAAGTATGACATTGCTAAATTATTTGAGTGACACGAACTGCATTACATGACAGTTTCCCAGATATTTCAGTGAAGGTAGTGTGTTTTCTGGGTGGTTTAACCTGATTTCCTGTTCCTTGTGCCTTCTTCTCTTTTGTAAAAGACAAAATTACTTTTTACCTGTAAAACCAAAAGAAAAATTCAGGTTAATATTCATTCCTTGCCAATTGCTCAAAAACTTAGAGTGCTTAATGTTTTTCCTTCCACACTCTCTTTTAAACCTTCCTCTCAATTTATTAAAAAACACCCCAAACCAAAATATACAACA
Organism: Ptilonorhynchus violaceus; assembly: GCA_013397565.1. Taxonomy (NCBI): domain Eukaryota; kingdom Metazoa; phylum Chordata; class Aves; order Passeriformes; family Ptilonorhynchidae; genus Ptilonorhynchus; species Ptilonorhynchus violaceus. The sequence goes on from VZRJ01005582.1 coordinate 886,732, forward strand.
ATTCCCCCCAGCAGAATGCAAGGACTAAGAACATGTAGTAATAAAAAAAGAGTTTGAATTCCATTTTTTTTACTTTTTCCATCTCTATATAATCAGTATCTAAAGAGGTACTTTAAAAAGCCAATTTAATTGTATTCCCTATGGGATCATTTTAAGAGTTGGAAGTGTTCGCCATGAACATTCAAAGCTATGTTTGATTTAGGTTGTCAAAACAATGACAAGAGTGACAGAATCTTCAATTTAGCTTTCACAAAACTTTTTAAAGTACCCTCTGGAGATTTACAAATACATTTAGAAACAAAAGTAAGATAGTATTTACCAAGAACCATTAATGTTAATTTTCTAAGTGAAACCTCTCAGCTACTGTCAGTTACACCATGTAGATAAGTGTTCCAGCTTTGTAGATGGTGATCATGCTCATCCTGTAGATATGGGTAATAAGGTAACAATATCTGTATGTGATCTGCTGCGCTCTAGTAACAATCTCCAAGATGCTAACTCCTAGGAAACCTTTCCAGCAAAGCCCTATTCCTTGTCATACATTAACCACATTCAAAAGTAGGAACAATTTCTGATACTTACTTCACCCCAAATAAAATTTCTTCAGCAGAACTACTTTTACATCATTACACAACAGCAAGAAAAGGTGCCCTGCTCCCTCACTATGCTGACAAGAAAATAAATTTTTTGCAGGAGAATAATTTCTTAGCAATAAGTTAATATATTTTGAAGGGTGGAAGCATTTGACCTTTTAAGATTTACTATTTTTTTGATAGATCAAGCCCAAATAATTTCAAATTAAGCTGTATTTACATCAAGTTAAACTCCCCTCGAGTTCATTACTTTCCTTATAGAGGTTTCTTTTCCTCAGCTCTTTTTTCTTTTTTTTTTAATAAGTTCAGTTTTATTAAGGCAGCTCATGAATAGCTGTATGCAACACCCACTTAACAGACACCATAATTGTTGGGTTAATCAGTTGTAGGGAATTAAAGAGCACAGTTGCCTGTCTCAAACACTGTCAAGTCCACAGAAGGAACTTGCTGTGAGATAAGCCACCACAAAGGGAAGCTGAGCTAAGCACAGAGGGGAGGACTTTGCAGCAGGAAGGCGCTAATTCCAGGCCTGGCGGAGGTGAGAACTGGTTAGCACATCCTGGTTAATGCATCCAGACAAAAATTCCCACCGTGTCAAACTGTGGGAAAGGAAGGAACTGCTCATACACATACTACCCCAAGTTTTGGGAATGACGTCTGTGACCACCCTGCAGATACCCGGAACCTGGACACTATAAAGATGGCACCCGCCAGAATAATGACTGCTGATCCTCCACCACCAAGAAGCCCAGGGTGAAGAAGGACCAACAGAACCAACTGGATCCACGGATGGTGATAAATAAAATCCATGTTATTGACTTCAGCATATGGTCTCATTTGCACCTTAATACAGAGGCATCTCTCACTGATCAGATCACAGCATCATTATTGCAGTAATAGGCTTAAACTGCTTCAAAGTGTCAGGAAAGTAAAATAAAATTTTAGACCACTTTTTTTTTTTTGACACACTGAGTATTTTGGAGGGCTAAGGACTACATGAAATAAGTCAAGCCCAGGGTTTTCAAATCTTTTTGACAGTATTAATGTAAATACCTGAGAATTTTGTTTCATGCACGGTCTCCCTCTATTGTATTGCTAAGTAATAAGAGAAATACAATGTATTTCTATCTGATTTTGGTATATTCAGTATTTCTTTCTCTCAGCATGATTCACCTGTTTTCAGCATCACTTTTCTGTCTATCTAAATATTTTTCCGACTGTATATCAATTAAGCTATAGGAAATAAACATTGCTAAGGGATTTGAGAACAGATAGGCCTCTGTGATCCTAGAATTTACTGAGAATACAGCTGATCTCAATCCCCAATTTGTTTTTTGTGGGGCTTTCAAACTAATGCAGTTACAGAAACTGCTACTCTTTAATTATATTCAAAATGCATATGTGGGACAGGGAATCCAACAGCAACATTGGCACCAAAGTCATGTAAATTATTTCCTCTGAGTCTTGTGAAAGAACTCCTGTTCAGAATAAGGTATTAAACCTGAGGGGCTTTGTGGAATTGCAAGACATTTCATAACACAATTACAGCAATATAAGAAAACTTTTTTTGTAACCAAAGCAAATTTTATTGTCCTACACTTTCATGACCATTGTAGCCAAAATTCTTTCCACATATCTAAAACTTCTCATAGGATTTAATCTCTTCCCTTATAGAAACAAATTGTCCTCTGAGCGTAGAAAAAGACTAGAGAACAGAATTAAACCAGATATCTAACTTCATGCATTTGAAGACAGGTGAAATACATGGTGTTCAATATGACTTAAGAATAATTTAATGTAGATTTAATAGTAAATGTAGAGATACCAACAATAACCAGTCAATAATTCTGATCACTATGATATCCCAGGTAAGATGAAGAAAGGTATACAATGGCTTATATGTAGGTGCAGAAATGGCAAAAAGAGTATGTTTTTAAAGGCAAAAAATGAAATATGTGGTTGATGTTTTCAGCAATTCTTCTAAAGTAATTTGTAGAATCATAGAATTATTTAGTTTGGAAAAGACTTTCAAGATCATTAAGTCCAACCTTTAGAGGCTTTTTAGCTTGTAGATGTGGCACCTAGGGACATGGCTTAGTGGTGGACTTGGATGGTGTCAGGTTTGCAGTTAGACTTGATGATCTCAAGGATCTTTTCCAACCTAAATGATTCTATGATTCTAAACCCAAACAAAGTTAATTCCCTCATTCATCATACACCACTCCCAGAAGTGTCCAAAGCCAGGCTGAATGGGGCTCTGAGCAATCTGGTCTAGTGAAAGCTGTCCCTTCCCATAACAGGGGGGGTTGGAACTAGAAGATCTTTAAGTTCCGTTTCAACCCAAACCATTCTATGATTTGATGATCACATTCGTTCATCAGGATAAGCTTTCCCCAGCTTGGGAAAGTTACAGAAAATTTGAGGGAAGAAATAATGTATAGATATTCCTAAATCACAAGGTTCTACATTTCTGATTGACTTTTTGTAGCTGAGCATTTTTTGTCATGTCCTTCTCCCTGTGGAAGGAGACTGGACTATAACATAAACATGCCGTAGAAACAGAAGAATAAACTGGAGACGTTTTACATGTGTAGCTATTAGGAGATGACGAGTTTGAAGGCTGAAACAATGAGATGAATTACCATAACTGACCACATATGCATGTTAAATCCTCCTCAACACTTAAGTTTAATGCAATAATTTAAATCTTGGTTAAGGTAGCTAGTCTGTACAGATATCCTTGTTTCTCATTAGGGAATGGGGAGAGGAGGGTGAAATTACCTACAACCTCTTACAGTTTGTCTTGTGTTTAAGATATGCAAAGGAATTGTATCAGGTAAATCATAAGGGCCTTGGGAAGAAAAACTAAAAGGAGAGACAAAATAAAAGTAGTACAAAACAGACAAAAACATCTTCACAACTGAGGATGCCAAGACGACCGTTAGTATCACCTTATCTTTGCTTGTATATTGTGCTTCTGTGTTCCAGGGGAAAACTTTTAGAGACAGTAAATATATACAGGTTATTTTATTGTTATTGTTTCCAAATCCATATCCAGCAGTGCTTCAGGGCATTGGAAAAACCATAAAACTAAAAATGCATGAGTTTGTGGGAAGACAAAGCTCCATGGAACATGTTTCTGAAATTATTCTAGAGAAATGATAATTTTCAATTTTATTGCTCCTTTACTGACCTGACCGTTGAAAGTTCAAACAAAATGTAACAGTAACCACAAATTTGAAGTAGAAGGGGTATGTCTGTTATCAATCAAAAAAAACAATCAAAAAGAACCACAGAAGTCTAGGGAATAAGTGTGCCAATAGTTCAGACAGTAATATTTGATTTAATAAGTGCAGGAAGATATCTTACAGCATATAGCAAACAGAAGTGATATATGGTGCACCCAAAGCCTTGGAAAGTCAACATACGACTGTCATTTTTTCTGTTTGTACAAAAGAGACAAACAGAACTACTATCTGTCTACTTATCTATACACGTTGGTGCAATTTAAAGTTTTGCTTCACTTTTTTTTTAAATTCCTAGTATATGTTTTGTTTTGTCTTCTTTTTAATAATGCTCATCTTATATCCTAAAAGATGACAAAATACAACAGAAGCTTTTTATTGCTGACTTCTGGGTCATTTTTACCTGAAAACTCATGCTATCACTGAAAAAAGCAAATGCAGTGTTGCATCTCTATTCCCTCAGCTTTTCCCTTCTAAGCCTTCTTTTAAAATGACATATAAAGGCTTCTATACACAGAACAGCTTTAAATATATATAAATGCAGTAAATTTTACTGAATCTTCAACTCTGAATCATGCTATGTATATATCTATAAGACTGAGTTACAATTTTCAAATGCACTCTTATCTTTCATTTTTATTTTAATCTTAAAACAGCTGACTTTTTCTCATTATGCTGAAAGTATTCTCTTGCTACCAGAGAGGTCTGTGATTACAAGGTATATATCACCATATAGGAATCTTGACAGTGTGCCTTAGTTTGCAAAACCCCGCACTTCAAGACATTACCTAATTTGAAACACTACCTAATTTGTGATATTTCAGTAACAGCAACGCACTCTGCCTCCAGTCTTTTGCATTATTTGTTTTCCATTTTTGTCAGTAATGAATCCTGGGGTTTGAGGAGGTTCTTTTGAGTAGTGGTTTTTTTGTTTTGTTTGGGTTTTTCTTTTCTGTCGCCTGCCAATTTATTCAGCTCTTTAAAATTAAACCCCAAGTTTAACCTTTTTTTTTGTACTCCCATTCTGACATCTGTTTTTGAAAATGAGAAACATTTGTTTCAGAAAATTGTCCTCACCAAAGTTTATGTCAAAGCACTTGCCCTAAAATTTAATAGGATTATTTTTTTGAACTGAACACAAATAGATCATAAAAGTTAGTATAAGAAAACGTACAATCTTTCTTATGTCTTTTTTTTTCTCTTAGAATAGATTTACATATGTTTTGGTGGCAAAGTCATTAATTTTTTGTATTGTATATGCACACTTAAATCTTTAGGCTATTCTTGATGTTTGGTGGATGAATGGAGTATTATCAGAATTAAGACATGTCAATCTGATGGAGAGCAGGCGAGACAGCTATTTTGACAGTTTGACTATTTATGTGTGTGCTGCACTAGTGACTTTCTGCCTCTGCCAGCCCAGGAGGAGGAAGGGATGTGTCCATCTGTGCCTGTGTCTGGTGTGAGTCTGAATGAGGGGGCTGCTGGGGGAAGAGCCTTGTCTGAGGCTGTCTGTGTGACACATTGTGTGTGTGTGTTTGTGTGTGTGTGTGTGTGTGTGTGTGTGTGTGTGTGTGCGTGCAACAGGCTGGATTCCAGCAGCAGGGCAGAAGGGGTCCTGGGGTGGAGCAGCCAGGGGAGGTGGCTGCTCTGGCACCCTGTAACTATCTTCTCAAATTCATTTTTGAATTTTCTAAGTGAAAGTCTAGAAAAAAGAAGGAAGCTATTTGATGTATTGTAAAGTCAAACAGAATCAGGAATATTTCAAATATAAAGGCAAACAGTCATTTCAGAGAGACATCTGACATACTTCACCAGCTAGCTTAAGGCTGAACTCGAGCTTTAGCAAAATGGATCAAGAACATGCTGAGATTTAACACACTTGATTTTAACTGTTGAAAAGTACAGTGCTGAAGTCTCATCATTGACATCCTCTACAATTCTGCAAGAAGCATTAGATTTTTAAAATAGAACTAAGTTAAATCTTCAGTTGTCTGCACACAACTAATCAACCACAATTCTTTCTTCAGTCAATACACCACCAGTGAACAATTTGCCCTATTTTAAGGTAGGTGTCTAATTTAGGTAGAATGAGGGGCCCCCTGAGGTGCCTATTTCTCTCCAGACAATAGAGAAAATGAGAAAAAAACCCAGCAAAAGTTAGATATCCAAGCAGCCACCTAAGCTGTAGTACAGTCTAGTTGCATAAGGCAAATTGGCTCTCACCTTCAAGTCTTATTCCTTTTAGATTACGGTAAGTAGAAGAAACACAAAGAATATTAATATATCCCCAAAGCCTCATCCAGTCACAATATTTTTGCTAGTTTCTAACCCAGCATTTAACTTACTGCTAGTTCTAGCGGAGCTGTGAGGCTGTAAGAATATCACAGCCTGAAAGGAAATTTGCCACACATTTTGAAGACATTGATTACCCCTTAAACTATCACCTACTTTGGTATCCTCTTTTGCTACAGTTGCTCTTTAGTTTTCTAACAGTAATTAATTCCAGTTTAATTACACAAACAAACAAGGAAGCAAACAAATAAATCATTTTGGCATGAAAAAGTAAAAAAAAAAAAAATCAACAAACAAACACCCTCTCCCCCCCCCACCATGACTCAGGGAAGTAAGCTAAAAATTAAATATTAAAATTCTCATTAAAAGAATAAAACAACATATAATGAACAGATTTCCATCAGGGAATTAAGAAAAGTTGTTACCAGAATGAAATATTGTCAGTTGTTCATGGTTTCCTGTTCTTCTCCAAATGGTGTATAATATATTCAGTTCTCAAGCAGAAAACATGGAGTGTATGGCAATGTCCTATCAAGCTGATCTTTTTCTTCATTGCACAAAATGCCTTTTAATTGTACTCATTTGCTTTAAGTCCTAGGATTCATGTCAAAGTTGCACATCACTGTAGCTTAATGTGAGATTTACAGGTTTTTTATAAAAATAAATCCATTGCATGCCAGACTATTTTATTGATAAAAAATAAAGTTTTCTTATGACTGACTTAATTAATACGCTTGCTTTTACTGTAGTTTTCTCATTGCAAGGACTATTGATTCTGGTGGCAAATATAAGGAAGAGTTGAAAGTTACTACCAAATCTTCAAATTTCTATTTTTTCTTTCATGTTTTGGTAATCACACATTAATTAATTCCATAGTGTCCTAAGTAAATGTATAAACTTTATGGTTTATGTATATATATATATATGTATATATATATATATATATATATATTTCAAAAATCAGACATACACAGTCTTATTTGGATAGTTGAAAAATACTTTTCTGTTAAAAGAATGTTCCTGACAAAAATTTTTGACAAGCTCTACTTAACATCATTTCTGACAATGGCCTTAATTCCAGAGGAGAATAAAATATTAAAGCCAAAAAGAAATTTGCACAATAAAGAAACATAACAGTATAGAGCATCTACATACAAAGCAGGCTGGATTATGTCTCGTGTCACTGTCCTAGCAAAGCTTTGCATGACAATCAGCATATGCACCATCCATGAGTGATGTCCTGATCTGAAAAAGACTTAATATATTATTAGTTCCTTGACAAGTCAGTAATAGAAGAGACAGGAACAAAGATCTATGTTTTTCTACCAGGAAGCCCTTCTCCTTTTCTATGGAGATTAGTATGAATTATAGAATCACGGAATCATTTAGGTTGTAAAAGACCTTTAAGATCATAGAGTCCGACTACAAACTTATCACTGCCAAGTCCATAGCTAAGCCTTGTCGGTAAGCACAATACATCTACACATCTTTTTAGTGCTGCCAGAGGTGGTGACTCGACAGCTTTCCTGGGCAGCCTATTCCCATCTTGACAACTCTTTTGGGGAAGAAAAAATTACTAAGCCTTCTTTTCTCCAGACTAAACAACCACAGCTCACTCAGCCGCTCCTCATAAGACCTGTGTGCTAGACCTTCACCAACTCTGTTGCCCTTCTCTGGACACGCATCAGCACCTCAGTGTCGTTCTTGTAGTGAGTGGGCTCAAAACTGAACACAAGATTTGCGGTGTGGCCTCATCAGTGCTGAGTACAGGGGGACAATCACTGCCCTGGTCCTGCTGGTCACACTGTTCCTGATACAGGCCAGGATGCCACTGACCTTCTTGGCCACCAGGGCACACGCTGGCTCATGTTCAGCTGCTGCTGACCATCATCCCAGGTCCTTTTCTGTGGGCTGCTTTCCAGCCACTCTGCCGCCAGCCTGTAGTACTGCATGGGATTGTTGTGACTCAAGGGAAGGACCCGGCATTTTGCCTTGTTGAATCTCATACTACTGCGCTCAGCACATCAATCCAGCCTGTCATTTTTAACTGCAAGGCTGACTGAGCACTGGCACAGGTTGCCTATGGATGATGTAGAGTCTCTCTCCTTGGATGTATTCAAAAGCCATCTGGGCACAGTCCTGGGCAACTGGCTCCAGCTAACCCTACTTGAGCAGGGTTTTGCACCAGACAAACTTCAGAGGTTCCTTCAAACCTCGGTTGTTCTGAGACAGTGATGTACATATCTATCACATACGTACATCTACACAAATATTCAGGTGTTTTTATGTTAGATGATATCTGAAGTCATATGCTATGAATCCATTTTTACTAAATATGCCGTTTTTCCATAAAATTGTATTCTGTGTCACACTGTGATAGAGATTCAGGTGAATATTTGGCAAGATCAAATTCTATGTCATTGTTGCTATCACCTCGAGGAAAATAATATATTTAACGATTACATGTTGTTAATAGAAGAATGTGTGCAACACATATAATGAAATGAAGGAAAATTTAAACAGAAATTTAAATTCCAGTATGATATTTTAATATAAAGTAACTCTATACAATTTTTAATGGATTCTGAGGATGACTGCTCTAATTCCACATTGCTGAGGTTGAAGTAGTTCATACTTAATAGGGTTAAATTTGTAGAAACAGTGGTTTCCACCGGATTGGAATATGACAGGTAGAATCACACTGTGATAAGGGTTATAGTAGATCCTACTGAAGAAAGAGGTGAAGAGCAAGGCATATGATAAATGGAGTAGTCAGTAACTGAAGAATTAAATGTTAAATCATAGTGAAAATAAATACCAAAAATAGTGATTTTATGTATTTAATAGCACATGGTGTGATTCTTGGGTGTCCTGCACGGGGCCAGGAGTTTGACTCAATGATCCTGATGCATCACTTCCAACTCAGCATATTCTATGATTCTATAATAATGTCAGAATAAGGCACAATTCATAGATATTTCACAGCTAATGAAATATGTGTCTTTTTCCATACGTCACAGTAATATTCAGATTTTTTTTCAGAAAAGAAAGGGATATTATTCTATTACCATGGCACATTAGTGAGTGAGCTGAGGTGATTTCATACATGAAATGAGTGAATTTACAAGGAAACGTGAAACGTTACGGCAGACTGCTAAATAATAGATAATTTATGAAACCACTGATTGGTGTGTTTAATATCCATTTTGGCAGTGAAGAAAAACAAATACTACAACACACAGATGTAATCCCAAACCTGTCAGAGTTCAAAGAGCATCTATACAATGCTCTTAGTCATATAATTTAGTTTTAGGTAGTCCTGCAAGGAGTATGAACTCAATATTTATGGTTCCCTTCCAGCTGGATATATTCCAGGATTTTATGATTGTAATTAAAGCATCTTTCATCTCACCATCAGCATTGTTTGATTTCTATGGTCATATTTTTTTAAAGTAGGTAAGAAAGTCCTTCACACAGTGGATTTAAAACACTATATAATTACTGTTGCCTCTCTTTAGAAAGTGGGAAAAACTAGGAATCTGAAACCACGAATAAAATAAAACGGTACTTGGATACATTTTTATACATAAAAATACTTTCAATGTCTGAGTGATTAATTTCAGACCTTTATAGAAAAATTATACTCTATTAGTTTTGTTTAGACATGTCAATCTAACTTTTTAAGAATGTGAATGTGAATTATTTAAGAGCCTAATACTTTACAATACAGTAAGTGTCCCAACACAGAATATGCAAAAATGATAATTATCTTAAAACTAGCCCTGGGAAAATCTATAGTTTCTATTGTAGTCTAAAATGATCCACATATTTAGTTTGAAACTCTTAGGAGTTTGCCTAGCCTGTAGCCCAGTAGATGCATGGTTGTTTTGACTTTTTTTCCAGGTGCCACCAGAAACCAAGCTAAGCATGTATTTCTGGTAGATGTGTCCATACTCATAGGCACAGTAGACATACACATCTGGCCACCCACAGGCAGAAGACATTACCTTACAAGCACCCACACAAATACCAACAGCACTCACACGAATGTGAGTAGCACTGAAGGCTCCGTCCTGTTCCTTGTCTCCAGCTAATCAGGAGTGAAGTGTGCTAGTGGGATTTACGTAAGTATGTACAAGCAAAATATGGATTGCACCAGTAACTGGCCAGTAGCTGGCCTCAGATCCCCAGCCTCCCCAGCCACTGGCACCTGGACATACTCTTCAACCTATGGTAGTCGTATCTTGTAGCTGTAGAGTCGGTACCGACACAAAGTACACACACACGCGCGTATGTTGTAGGTAATAGCAGACATAGTTTAATAATGCGAGGCCTCTTTATAGCGTTTTCCAGTGTACATGTTGCAAGTTAATTGGCTGCAGCTAACAGCAATATAACACTATTGGCCATCTATTTCTGGCCTGTTTACAGAGCTATTTATTGCCTATTATTAAAACACATACCAACTAAGAAAACTCCCTAGTGCAGGTGCAATTTTATCTTTCTGTTGTTGTGCTTCTAACCTCCACCAACTTCACAATTCACACGGGTACAGACTGAGTTTCTCATGGGCATAACTAACTTCTCAAGGAAATACAGGAATTGTGTCCACATCTATGTCCACAAGACTGACTGACAGGTCATCGTCTTCCACAGTATCTCTTCTCATTTCCTACAAAACCACAGAATGGCATATCTAGCAGCTGGTCTGCATCTACAGTGCCTCCAGTAGCCAATTCTCAGATCCTAGCCTTTACAGTACTTGGCTTAGACCTATGGTTGCTCCAGTAGCTGACTATCAGACTCCTGTTTCTGCAGTTTCTGGACCCAAAACAGCGGTATCACCATTGATAGCTCCCAGGTCGTGCTACTTAACCTGTGACTCTGCTTAAAGTTTGCAAGTGCTGCACACACAGAGTGCAGAGTGCATCTTCACTTGGGAAAACCTATCAGATGCTGCCAGGTATCTATCTGCCTCTCCAGAAGGGTATGGCCTCTTACAACCTCTGTGTCACGTTTGCCAGATCTACCTCAAACACTCTCAAATATTGGAATGTGTAGGCAACTGAATCCAACACAAACTCTCAAGTGACAGTTAGAGGTCTGGGCTCCCATGATAGTAGTTATTGAAGTCATAAAATGCAATGTTGACTAGAAAAATTAGTTTTAACCTTAGATAGTTACTGCATTTGTTGAGTTGATTAGTATCAAACTCCATTTTCTAACACGATTAGGAGCTTTGTTTAATAACAGGTAATTCAATTACTGTAAACTGTGAAGGGTACCCTAAATCTATACAACTTTATGTGTTCACTACAGTTTAGCCCTACACCCTTATTGTAAATAATGGGATATGTAGTTCACATATAGACACCTGTATTTAGACCTATTTTTCCTTTTCTTTTCTTTTTCTGTTTACATTTTGGAACAGAATTCTAGCCACATGGCCAATCAACATCCTGCCTCCACTTTTCACAAAATCAATTCTGTATTATGTGCATAGCATTACCTAGTACTATAGCTGCACTTGTCAATCAGTACATCAGCAGATCACACCCTTGATATGTTCTGTTGCTAATGACCTCTAGAGTTAGAAGAAAATTGCTGTCTTAAATAAAACCTGTATGTATATCTTACAGTATACATGATACATGATCATTTGTATCTAGACCACAGGTAAAAATATTATTTAGGCACCTCATAACTCAGTGCTCTGCCAAGTTGCTCAAACCAGTTCCTCATCGTTTACTTAGAATCACATCTGACATAGCAGAAACACTGGCAGATAATACCTTATAGTTATTTTCAGTATATATAAGCACACCTTAAAAATAGAGAGTTTACAGGCAGAGGTTAGATCTCTGCCTCAAAAAGCAGAGTGAAAGAAGCAGATTGTGACAGTGTCACCATACTTACACAGCTTAAACTGTACACCTAAATATCCCTCATGCTCTATCTAGCCTTTTCCTTCCTCCTTTAAAAACTAATCTGTTTTGTGCATTTTTAAACTTCAGGGTGCTCAGTAAACCTCCATATTCTTCCTCATTATTCTGAAGTGACAGTGTCTCCCACCTTTTCATCTGCAGTATATATTCAGTAAACATTCTCCTGGTTTTGTGGTTGTATTAGTCATTAAATAATGCTTCCCAAGACCAGGCTATAGTCTCTGTCCTGCCTGATACTTCATCTCATAATACTTAATTTCCTTACCATCTCAGAGATCTGTTAATTTTGGTCTTCTTTATCAGTGATTCTGACACCCTGGGTCAAGCTGTCATGGCTTTGACTGAGTCTTTAATACCTCACAAAGAGAGGAGTTATTTTTCCCTGATGTTTCCTTTTCTCCACAGATATAATTTCTGGTCCACAGTTAATTTCTTTCAATTTCCTCTTCTTTACCTGGTGGTGATGTCATTTAGTTTAGTAAGGAACAAAATTTATTACTCATGTTTTTCTTTAAGAGGCACAGAAGCCATAATATAATGAAAAATGGTGGCTCAAATTATTTTACTTAAGACTCTCTGTATTTCAGCAGAACTAATATCTATGCAGAGAAATATGTTTTAGCTGCCTGTCGCAGTTGTACCAGGGACAGAGCAAAAACACGACATGAGGTACCATCCAGGACGAAGGTGGAAATGGCATTATTTATTAATATACAGACTCATTTTATACCTTAGTACACTTGAATGCCATAAGGTCATTGGTCTTTTGGCCACCCACCTCTCAGGGTGATAGGCTGGACCTTGCAACACCCATTTCAAAATATTTCTCTAGTCAGTATCATAACAATACTACATAACAACTTCACAGGTGCAAGATAAAGGGTTTGCTTACAAAAACCGTCTCACTGTTTTTCATAGCTTGCGTGAGAAAAAGCAGGCTCTCACAGAATGCTGTGGAAGCTGGAAAATTTCTCTGCTGAAAGCTCTTCAGCATCCACAGCTGCCAAGCCTACTACTTGTGTAACTAGGTAGAAATTTGTAAAATTCAGTATGACAAGTTATAAGATAAAAGGTATCCCACACTTGAGGATGTCTGCAGCTGTTACCATGAAGTTTATATATATAAGGGGTTTTCTTTCTTTTTTATTTGTTCTTTCTATGAAGCTTTTTATTTTTAAGGAAAAAAATTTAGTTCCTAGATGGCCACTAACAGATCAGTTCTTCTTTAGCCTGTGCTTCTGTATGACTACTTTTCAGTAGCTTATATGATGTTCAGGGAAATGGAGAACAAATGTATACAAGTAACATCAAACAATTACAGAAAAACAAAAAAATAATAAGGTGGCCCAAAAGATGTCAATATTGATCTCCCTCTTGGATGTGCTTTGCCTTATTATTTGTTTTATTTGTTATGTTTAGAGAAGATTGGTCATTTATTTTCCATTTAATCCTCTGACACCATTGAGAACACACAGACACAAGTGAAGCTCGTGAAAGTGAAGCTGCTCAGGCTTCTCAATCCCTGATCCAAAAGCAATTCTTACTAATAGTAAGATTTACAGTAATTTGAGAAGATTTCCAACTATTTCAACATACTTTAGATCAAACACTCTCTTTGGGTTCAGGAAACTGAATTAAGGCATCATTTATCCTCAGATAAAATGTATTTTTAAGAGTGGAAAAAGACTTTAGTCAGTTTTGTGTCTATTGACCTTCAGCCAGTATTAAAAAAAAAAAAAAAAAATCCTTCAGAAGTGAAACTGAAAAAAACAAGTACCATGATCCAATTTTTTTGCACTTAAAAAAAGCTGAAAGTTTATAAATAGCCTCCAAGATCCTTATTCAGACCACACACCCAGTATAGCTGTAACAGTGATTAAACTAGGAAGTTTTTGAGGAGAGTGGGTGTAACACAGATATATATCATAGCTTTGACATTAATTCAAGGTCAAAATAATAAAAAAGAAAAATATAATTATAACCCCTGTATGTAGGTGGACAGAGAAATATTTGTCTATTTATTTGTACACAAACAGTAAACAGGTTTTCAGAACATCCATCTTTTTGCATGTTTAGATGGTTTAATAAATTATGAGGGTAACACAACAGAAGTAAATACTAATACATTATTTTTTTTCTGATATATATCAATATCAGAAGATATAATTATTTTTGAAAGTGTCTGTAGAAAAAGAAATTGTTCAGTCCTGCAGAAGCTCACTATGGACTTGATAAATTGTTCCAGTTATAAATCACAGTCTTCATCAATGTCACAAAGAAAGAAAACTGAGAAATACCAGTGTTTTCTTTCTTGCACAGTGTGTTTGATTTCCTGTTAAAGTTTAATGCATTCAGATCTACCTGGTTTATCCAAAATATCCAATTCTAGGAGAGTCACTGTATTCAGTAATTTATTTATAGTCCTACTAAGTAAACCAAGACAAAACTTCCAGAGTAAATTATTTTATTATTCAATCATTTTTCACATTTATATGAATTTGCCTGTTAATTTAGGTAGTTTTTACCACTTACTATAGAGGTAAATGAGAGTGACCACTTCAGATTTATAGGCTTTAATTGTACATTGCTAAAGTTAACAGAAATAAACTAAACCTTGAGTTTTGTTATTCTATTATCTAGATGAAGACTAATCTATTATAGTTTTTTTCCACACCTGGAATTTATGTTGCACACCAACTAAGGCATACCAATCAGGTTAATAGACTGCATGCATATTTTCAATTTGTTAACAAGCTTCTCAGCTTACTAACCAAAGGTGGTGAGCAAAGGAATCTCCATACAATTCCAGGCTCATCAGAACACCTCAAACTGCATACAGAGCAATACTCCATGACAATTGTCATGCAGCTCTTGAACTTACTAAAATAGCAACCACAAGAAACTTTATATAACTCAGTATTTACTATACTGAGAGAACTTAGCTTTTTAAGTTCTAGAAACAGAAGGTTAAGGGGACATCTTGTAACTGTCTAGAACTACTTTTTTGGAGAAATCTAGAAGAATAGTGAAGACAGCCAAATTCTTCTCAAAAGAATTCCCATGCTGCACTATGGGAACAGTAGCGGACAAAAGGCTGAACACGGAAATTCCTGAGTGGAGAATTTTTCTTTTTTCTTTTGAAATTATTATTATTGTTATTATTACTTTTTAAATTTTTTTAAATTCTTTTTTAATGCTTTTATGAGAGAGTGATGGTATATTGGAACAGGTTGCTCAGAGTGTTCGTGAAATCTTCATTCCTGGAGCTTTTCGGAATTTAGCTGGCCAAGTTACCCAGCAACCTGATGTAACTGGATGTTTTTCAACCTAAATTATTCTGTGATTCTATATACAAATAAAGAAATGAACACACACACACACAGATATGCATCACTCATATACATATATATATATATATATATATATACACATATGTGTGAGAGATTTTATAAGAGCTGATGTGTTTCTGTAAGGATGTCTGAGTCCCTTGAATTGTTGCCTGTACTTCCATCAATCTCCCAGGACTCTGAGGAACACTGCATTACATATTTCTTTGATTTAGTCAGAGGTTTTGTCACATTCACTGTGAACAGTCGACCGTCACTTTGCATTTGCATCTATTTGTTTCAGGTAATGTTACAAATTGCATCCCATTTATGTTATCAATGAGTTAGAATAAATGCAAATAATGTATAATTTTTTTAGTAATTCTGGTTTTACCTTTCTGTTATGATTGATAGTTATCTAGCCAGCGTATTATGAAGCTGTTTGTGGTTTGCTATATCTAGCTGAGCTGTCTTCATATTCCAAATAAAATGCATACAGTTGCTAATGTTCACTGAAACTTGTTTAATGGATCAAAAAAAAAATTAGCAATCCCCATGTACATTTAACGCTAAGTTCAGCTGTCCAAACGCAGGGCATGTAGTGCCATTTAAGATACCTCGGGGTATTCAAGATATTCATATAGGCTTATCAGCTATGACACAGGATTTATGGAAGATCTGCATTATTCTGGAACACCAGCTGGGGGTCAGTAGGAGATACTCTGACATTTAAAAAGGTATTTGACAGCTATGTCTGGATAATTGAACTGAGTCTTTTAGGGAGAAATTAACCTCATCTGAGCTTAAAATGTCTTCATTTATAACTAGTCACACTTCTTTAATAAATAGCAGAGAAAAATCAGGAATTTTTACACTGAGATTAATCTGTCTAAAAGCAGATAGCTACTCATAATGAGATGAATCATGCCTTGGAAGATCATAATATAGTCAGGTTTTCATGACTAGGTGCAATGGAGCCATACATATCTGCATGTGATCTGACAAATGTATTTGGAGACTATTTGCAAGCCATTTTTAGTCTCTGAAATTTAAATATGTTAATTTATTCAATCAGATAAACATAAAGTAATTTGCTAAAGACTTTTCTTAGTTCTGTAACTGTTTTCTGAATGTTACTAATTTTCTGCTCTTCACTCATATGGACAAAATTTTTGTGAGCAGACTGAAAGTGTCTATGGCAGAGAGGAAAGCATAAGAAGGAGTGTTCTGGGGCCCCAGGAAAGGTTCTCCTTCCAGTTAGGGAAAAAACATAGGTAAAACCAAACATAACTCGTCTCCCAGCCTCAAACAATCTTTAAAGCCCACGTCAAAGAAGGAAAAAAAAAATATATAGATTTAAGAAAGCTGTTGAGGTTGAGATGATGAGACCAGACTGTCACTGTCATACTATTAGTTAATCAGTGGGAATTTCAGTATTAGCATTTAGTATTGCTGAATATATCCCTCTACTGGATATACTGGGATCACAGCTACAGTGGGGAGAAAATTTTTTCAATATATTGCAATTCACTAAAATTTTGTTACTGTCCCATCAGTTTTAACAGTGTCAGACTATTGTATATAACATTTGTTTAAATTTTCGTTTCAAACTTTCCTGCTGAGGACTTGCATGGAGTTGGAGCAGTTAAATATTTCTTGCTTGCAAAATTAAGACAGTTAAATTACCTTGTCAGGAATATGACTACTACGATGTGAAATCTAAAATGTCTTATCAGACAAGATATAAAACAAAATAGAAAATAATATCTCATTTTCATTATATCTTACCTTTCTTTCTTAGAAATCAGATTCAAAGCACTAAGACACAGATTACACAATGTTATATATGATCTTCAGTGACCAAAGTAATACCCTGGAAACCAGGGAGAGACCTGATCTCTCTAGGAAGATATTAAAAAAATAGTTAAATATAGCTTTGGAGAAGTGCATATTCTATGTTTCTGTTCTGGAAAACTGGCAGGTACCTTTTATTCCTTTTGTTGAGTATTACCTAGTGTGTTAGGGAATGCAGGGCTGAATTCTAAGAAATAAAGCTGCTGTGCACTATAGCCACACAACCTAAATAGAAGACACTAACCCTGTGTTTCATTTTGACAGTATAATCCCAGAGAAGAAAACCTTTCTTTTTCCCACCAAGATATTTTTGGTAGACACTTTCTGCTGTTACATAAAAGTAGAAGGCTTTTCTCTGTATTTATTGAAAACAGTGCTAACACAATTAAATCAAATTCACAAATACTCAACTTGAGTTATTGAAATTTAATTAGAAGTGACAGCTGTGTCTGTTTTCATCTTTGGATAAAACTATGCATGGAGTTTTGAGTAGGAACTAGAAAGGAAAGGGTGAGAGAAAACTGAATGACTATACTTCAGAGAAGGGAGTTGGGAACAATTTTTAACTCAACAACCTCCTCCTGACTCCCCTGTCCCAATTTCTATATTCATATCTTTGATGTAAAACCTTAAACTTAAGTAATAAGGTTATCACATACATACTAGTTTCTTCCACATTACACAGTATCAAGCTACCACATCTAATCTTTATAAGATACAGAATTAATATATGTAAAAATTCCTTTATTGTTATCTTAGTGAAATGTATATACATGAGGGACCAATGTATACTATGAGGGACCTTGGCTATTTTTCTTGATTTTTGTTACTTTATAAAAAATTTAAATTTTATCTCCTATGTCTTAAACAATTAACAAGGGTTGTATTCATGTCAGGTTGATATTGAATCAAACTTGTGTTTCTGGGAATATAGAATGTGAATACTTTTAATAAGGTTTCAGTCACAGAATGATAAATTCAATGTGACAAAAGGCACATGCTAGCCTGTGGTGAAAAAACTAATGTCATTCATTTTATGAATGGATGGTGTGCAAGAAATCTAGAGCGCAATTTTTATTTTATTTGGAAAGTTATTAAAATGACTGTCAGGGTTAAAAATGATGAGCAGTCAACTTCTCCAGGTTTTCTTTGAGTTGCAGAGGAGATAGTTAAATAGGATCCTCGTAGCAAGGTTACCTTTCCTAAGAAAATATCCGAGTGTACATTTAATGAAGGTGATCTATTCTTGTACCTAAACTTCATAGTAGGCAAAGCCTAATGGTTATAGTTAATTTATTCATTATTTATGCACTGCTATGTTAAGATTGTGGTGGGACAGTCATTGTCATGTATCTTAAGTGACTATCATGTAGACATTTTCCTCTTGAAGTCAGTCAGACACAGATGCCATTCAGCAGGTCTGAGACTCTGAAGAAGCTGTGACCATCATTACTGGGAAAGTGCCTCTTGGGACTTTATCACACTCAGGGGCAGCAGATCTGTCTAAATTCCTGATATTTGTCCACACACCTTCCCTGGTCTACATTCTCCTTTATCTTTTGCATACACAGCAGACTGTCCTTATTTAATTGGATGACCTACCCAATGACGTAATGGGTTTTTGTGAATTTTTGTTTTCCGATGGTGTGTACTGTCACATGGAGATGCTTGCTTGCTTCTTCCTCTCATTCAGAAAGGGAAACTATGTTCCTTCTCCTCTGAAGAGGTGGGTCTAATGTCTTGTCACTTCATAGTCACAGAAGGGACTATGTGGGAAGGATAATCTCCTTTTGGTGTTCCAACACAATATCTCTAAATCTCAATGAAGCAAATTTTCTGTTATCTCTGCTTCTTTACCTGACTCACTCTCTAGACACAATGAGAACAGAATAACTGTATCATGAAATGGTTTGAGTTGGAAGGCACATTCAAAGATGATCTAGTCCCAATCCTCCTGCCATGGGCAGGGACATCTTTTACTAGATCAAGTTGTTCAAAGCCCCTGTCCAACATTTCTTTGAACACTTTCAGAAATGGGGCATCTACAACTTCTCTGGATAACTTGCTTCAGTGTCTCATCACCGCTAAAATCAAAATCATAACTCCTTTAAAGTGACAGTTAAATGTATCATTCCTCTTGCCCATGTGACATCTTGCTTGAGGCACCATGTAGTTCTAATGTCAGAGCTGGACCACTAAGTGGAAAGGGCTTTTAAAAGTTCACTATGCCTTCACCACTGAATATTAGAAGAAAACATGCACGGGTCTGAGGCACAGTGTGAGTGATAAACCTGAGGGCCAGCTTTTAATCTGAAGTTGTGGAGTACTTAAGATCATACTTATGTAGCCCCTGTACTACACGTAGGTAACATCAAAAAGTGCTGTGGGTCACTGATTTTCAAACCTGCTTGCAGCTCATAGAAGGTCAGTCCTGGTCTGCTGACCATGGCAATGGTCAGCAATCTACCTGTAAAGCTCTGGACGTTAATGGAGCCGGTATAGAGCAGTGCAGACATAGCCACTTTCTTGTGACTATTGGGTAGAATACTGGTGTTCTACACCAGTTTTTTAAAGCTTTTTTAAAAAGGAGTCAGTTTTGGTTAATTTGTTAGCTTCTGTGGATTTAGCTATATTAAAGCTAACTCAGCTTGCTAGCTATGTTCTTTATATCCCATCCTAAGACATCGTTTCAGAAGATGTCTGTCTATTAACTATAAAAGAAGACTATTTGACAAACTCAGATAGTGTCTAACTTTTAAGCAGCTTAAACCTTGTAACATAAATCCACTGTTTCATGTCAAAACATACAGGGTAAGTCTGCAGAAATACCTTTCTCTTATTAAGAAAGCTTTTCATTGTACCTCTAGGCTTGTAAGGTATTCAGTATTTTTAAAAAAATTTTAGACAAAGTTTTATTAATTTTTCTATCCAAGTTGCCTTGAAAAAGCTTTGTCTGAGTTAAAACTCTTTTCAGAAAAAGAAACAATGAGCTAGCAAAAACCAGTATCATCGATATGAAATTGAGCACCACATTTTCCTCAAGATTTATCTGGCTTGAAACATGTTATGAACAGTGCACTTCAAAGGGTGACTGGCTTATTCATAACTCAAGAAATAAAAAATATATGTAAAGGAAGAAGTTTTGGTGTAGTTTAATGCTTTCAGTGAAGGGGTTTATTAGATCTAGTTAAATTTAATATTTATTATTAAATATTGAGACCACTGTGCTTATTTAAAAGTATACATGAGGATGGTTTTTACTTTTGTTATAAATAATGGTACTAAAATTGACATTTTATTAACCTTAATACTTGTCAGAGAATTATTTCCTCCTAATGATAACAAGGATTACATTTCAGCTAGTCTTTTTTCCTGGCTTTTTCTGCCTGAATTTGTGAAATTTTTCTACATATCATGCTTGTCATGAGATAGATTCTAAATTTTTTTATTGGACAGATGGAATGTCTCATTTGCTTATTTTTTTAATGTGATGGTGAACCTGTGATTCGAACCAAAAATACGCGGTTAGACTGAACAGAAGGTCAGAAATCATTACTGACTTCAGTAGTCATTGCAGAATCTGGGCCAGACTACCAGTTTTGCAAAGTACATAAAATCTGATCCTAACTCAGGAAAGTCAAAGCGGTTCTTTCTATTGACTTCAATAAGGTTTGGATCAGACTTTTGGAAAATGCTTTTGACCTGGGAATAGTACCATGAGTTAGAGAAGACACATAATTCATGGAGGATTCTGTTAAAAGGCTTAATACAAATAGAAAAGGTAAATTTCATGTGTATTCTAGATGTTTACACGAAGTTAGATATCCATATTCTCATTCATACGATACAGTAATTGAAATTATTACTTAATGAAGGACTCATCTGTAAATTACTGGGTAACCTTGCAAAACTCAAGAGCCTGCTAGGCTGGGTATTCTCTGAGTACACTGAATATTGCTTAGAGATAAGCATCCATAGTCACTTTCTTGAAAGAAAAAAGGAGAGACACACCCCCCCAAACCATACACACACACATACACAAACACCTTGAAAAATGAAGAGTAGCAGTACTTCTTACCTTCTGAAAAATATTTTTGTGGTTTTAGCCCTGAAAAAAAGTAACTGGTTTGACTTTGCCCTTCAGATAGAAAAGGACTCAGACTTTTTGTCTTACATTTCAATCTGCTCTTCCCTACTGTCATTCTGTAGCTTAAATTTTTAAATTGACTGCTGGAAATAGTAGATATGGATTTGAAAGGCAATTTGATTTATTGTCACTCTTCAACCTCTCCCATTTCAATAGCAGATAAGTTTGATAATTATTAAATAATGGGTAATATATGCTGGTTTTTAAGGAATTTGTTTAGGTTTGTAAAGGGATTCGTGGATTTGGGGGCCTGGGTTTTTTGGTTTTGTTTTGGTTTTTTTTTCCCAGTTTCAGTTTCCATTTAACTATTCAGTTGTTTTTCAGATAAATCAGTTAATTCTCTTCAGTGTTATCAGTTGCAGTGGAATAGATATTTTTATAACCAAATGAGCTAGTCTTTACAAAATAATGACCCATATGCTTACATGTACTGTGACTGAAACTTGCTTGGTCTGACTTCCCTATATTTGGGGCAGTGATGTCTAGAGGCAATATAGTTCATGATCATTTCAGAAACAATGTCAGTGTTAAAAAAAGACCTATAATAGATGCTCTTTCTGGGTTATCTTTATTGTGTTTCAGTCACACAATAATTTGTTTAACCAAGCTGGTTCCATTTTACAACTGAAGGCTTTGCAACATAGTTTAAGAAAATACTGAACAGTAATTCTATTTCCTTGAAAACCATTCTTATACTTAATCAACTTGTAATCAGTCATTGCTAAAGTATTTTTTAAGCCACATAAAAAAGACTAAATGTCTTAATGTGCTGCATATTACAAAATTATGAGAGTAACCATTGAAACATTAAGGTGATATAAAAAATGCAGACTATATCTATCTATAATGTATCATATTGTATTAATAGAGTGTGCATTTTGATTATTAATTTACATAAATTCAATAGAACACAATCTCTTTGATCAAAAGTGATATTTTTTGCTGAAGTTTTCTCCTTTTATTCTGCTTCTCTCAAGGCAGATATACATGCAGAACAAACACGCTTTATTTCCAGCTGACATTTAAGGCACACTTTTGCCTTTTGTATTTTTCTGCTTGAATAAAAGAGTTACCCAATAAAATAACAGAAATTTTTCAATCTCAGTCTTGCTGTGTTTCTTTAGAACTATAACTGAAACTGTCAGAAAAATGAAAGTAAGAAAAATAGCACACTACAGATTGCAGAATAATTGGTGATGGAAAAAAAGTAGAGAATGAAATATTTTAAAATACCTAGCTTTTAAAAAAATGTATAACTGATGTGTTAGTCTGTGTCGTTGTTATAAAAAATGTGATAGAAAAAAAATATTAAAAAAATCAAAACTACTGAGAACTTTGTGATTTATACCACAACTCTGTTTTTAAAGACTCAGGGCCTTATCATGCTGTGAAGTTAATTACAAAATCCTTTTGACATTCATGAGAACAGATCTAGTCCTTGCTACACTCCAAATGACATAGTGTCCTGAAAACAGCAACCACTGATTTTTACTGTCCCTTTTCTATATTTATCAAGAAGAGAAATTTAATTTTGAGATGTACTCAAGATAAGCCAAGTCCCATTTGTCCTTCCTTCATTAACTTCAATATCTCCTCTCCTCTCCTCTCCTCTCCTCTCCCCTCCCCCTGCAGAACATGAAGGTGTCCACACAGCGTGACCTTCGGATGATCAGAACAGACCTGGAGAGTGAACGAGGTGAGCAGGGCCATTCCCAGCAGGCCTTCATCTCTCTG
>VZRJ01005582.1:909902-1054445 GCA_013397565.1 Ptilonorhynchus violaceus
TCCTCTCCTCTCCTCTCTCCTCTCCTCTCCTCTCTCCTCTCCTCTCTCCATACTATGTTCCTTTTTATAGCTTCTGAAATCTTTCCGATAGTACATTAAGTCAAATTACTCCCATCTGCCTGTGTGTTTGTTTCTTTCACTCTTCAGTCTTTTTAATACCCTCTGCGTTGTGAAAGTCAACAGATCATACCGGTGATACGAATGTTTGAGTCTATGGTACTCCCTTCTGCACAAAGTCTGTTTTTTCATTGATTCAAATTTAAACTTCGTCTCAGCTTAAGAAAACTGCATATTTATTACCCAATTTTCATAAACTTTTCTTGTCTCTTGATGCATCCTTAGCCGTCACTCTGGAAAATTTAGACTAGCATTTACACATACCATTTAAACATCTCTTAATTAAAAAATACAACTGTGAAAGTATTTTTCTGTTTTGTTTTGGTTTGGTTTTTCCCCAGAGTGGATTATCTATAACATATATTTATGACTTGAACAAATTAAAAATTGTAGATTATTTTATTGCTCTTTCAGTAATACCTCTGTTCTTCATTAGTGCTTTATCGTGTAAATATAGCAATAAAGCATGTATTACTGACTGGTGCTGTGCTGAGCAGATGAAGAACCCGTAACATGATTTCTAAAGAAGATATTTGTGTATGGGAGAGAGCAAATATCTGCAAACCAATGCAATGGGAAAAGTAAAAAGTCCTTTTCCATCATAAGGATCCATATTTAACATAGTTATCTCTAGTCTCCAAAAAGGAAGTAAACATTGAATGTAGCATTTATATATTCAGCTGCTTTAAACCAGGGAGAAGAAAGCAAAGGTGTGAGTAGACATGCTAAGATAAACCAGAAGGCAACTTATTGTAAAATGAATTTCTTTGCTGACAGATGCTAAGTAATTTGTGGCAATATCAGGCTATTTATGTACAGGATAATGTCAAGAAAAGAAAGCATTTGCATTGAAATGAAGAAAGAAATTAATTTTACAGATTTAAAACCACAAAATTATTTGTAATAGATATGTTGAGAATTGGACTGCTAGTAATAGGAAATAGAGTATAGTCAAACAATGTAAGCTATGTGAGCCAAGATAGTGCTATGTTTATTCATAAAAGCTTCATTTGTTTAACTAAAAGGAAAACAACGAAGAGGTAAGGCAATGACATTACACAATCTTTCTCTATTGCAGACAGAAAAAATATCAAGAACTCCAATATATACTTTTCTCTATGTATGGACAAAGCACCTCAAAGAAATGAAAAAGTGTCATTTTTCAAAACTAGTGGCAATTGTTTTTTTGGGGTGTAAGATACCAAGCATCTAGTTTTGGATTTTTTATTATTTTAATTTTTCCTGAATGTCTTCATTGGATTTTTTCAAATCATAATGCAAATAATTTGATACTGAACAGTGATAGATTCAGTGTTATATCAGGTGTGCAACCAACAAGATCTAGTACGGCAACAACACGTGTGCTTGGAGGTAATTATCTGAAGAAAAGGTAAAGCATGCAGCATGATTATGAACATTCTTTTGTTTCTTATTTCTTTGGCAGAGCAAACTTGCTTGTAATTGAATGGTATAAATGCTATTAATCAACAAGTGAAAATCTGGTGGGTTTGGTTTCGGTTTTTTGGTCTTTTTTGTTACCTGTCAGATATGACAGCTTTCTGGCTCATTTTCTTTTCAAGAAATGCTTGATCCAAAATTAGATTTTTAAATTCAATACTTAAAAGTTATGTATCATCTTTTTAGTGAATGCTTAACATCGGTCTGCTGCTATTAATGCTTGCCTGGCGAACAAATCTGGAAAATCCACTTTTGTGATTAATCATGTTAATTAATATTGACAATTTATTAGACCTCTTTAAATGTTCTTTACTATGTTGCAGTGTGACAGAAATAATAGCAAGAATACTAAAGGTCACATTCTTTATCAAGCCTCATGCCAATTGTTGGCTTTTGATTTGTGTCTAGTTGCTAATACTGATTTCATTTTTTAGCAGTGAATGTGTGTCTGTAAATAGTAACTTGGATTTTTAAGAGAAATTTTTCTGACGTATTTCTTCATTAAGTAAACTTGTGAAACTCTACTTTTTGCATTTCCGATAAAACTACAGTTTAATAACAAATGAATTGTTGTTATGATCTTGATTAGTCTTTTCTTAGGATATTGTATTGGGCTCTGACCTTTAGTCTTTTGTGTACAATATCAGTTTACTTTTGCACCTCAATTACTCCCTTAAAATTAGATATTCACAGAAGCAACTATAAGATTAGTCCTTGCACATATTAGATATTGCAGAACACCATTTTGTTTTGGTTTAGTCAACTACAAAGTTCAGGTATCATCAAGTAAGCTTGGCAAACTACTGTAGCTCTGTGATGAAAATTCAGAATGTGTTTTTGAAATAAACTTCAAAATATTGAATGTGACATCTATCTATTTTAATCAGATCTCTTCCCTCCCTTAATGTGTTTTCCTTCACTTCAGTTCATGTCAGATCATATGCAATAGCAATCTGTTTATCTGTGGAAAGTAAGGACAGTAAAGCTGACCAAAGAAACAGATGCATATTTATTCACTAATACATATGGTTAAAGAGAGCTTTGTTTCAAATGCATTAAAGTGGAACATTAAATAATGTACAAATCAGAATATTAAAGGACAAATGGTACCTTAGCTGACATACTTGACAATTTAAAGAATAGCACTAAACACTATTGGACATAAAGGAAGTATTTAAAATGAGAAGTATGCTAGAAGTTAACAAAACATAAAGACTGAAATATGGAATAATATATTGTGACAGTAAGATTTCAGATCTTCAACATGTGTCCATTTTTCAACCAAGCAGTCCAACTGAATTCATTGTTTCTGCTCATGATAGTAAATATTTCTTCTCTCACTAAAAATTCATATGCTCATATCACATATTGAAATTAAGTAAACAAAAAAATAAAGAGTATAATATAAATCTTTATACAATAAATTTTGTTTCTAGATTTCATTTTTACTTTAAACATGTGAGTTCTGAGCAAGATATGCTGTATTTTTATTTTGTTGATGATATAAGGTCTATAAATAGTATAAATTAGATAGTCTGATGTCATAAACTGTTGCAGAAATGCTCACTGAGACTACATTTAAACAAAGCTACAGAACACCTTCAAGTTGCTTATTACTGCATAGTTTTGTTTGGAGTTCAAGTCTAATTCATCCAAATTACAAAAGGTTTAAAGTAAAATTCTTTTTTTTATATACTACAACTTTTTCCCTTTCAATGAATTTAAATTATACATATATTTGTGAACTTCTTTAGAATTTTGTAGAATAGAAAGATAAAAATAATTTTAAAAAACCCCTACTTAATACTTATAAGGTGGAATTCATCTCATGTAACAGCTCAGTGTTTGTCCTCACCTACTAATGGTGAAGGACTTACTTTCACAATGATTCCTCCTACTTAAAAAGTGTTAAGATAGCTGCCTGCATAAATTATTTCTCTATTGAACAGATGATCTTAGATGACTACCGTAACCTGGACTAAATAAAAACACAAAACCAAAAAGAAACAAAAAAATCCCCCAAACGATCAATCAATCAATCCAACCCAAGTAATATATAACAAAAAAACTTTTAGATACCTAAAACTAAGAAGGATAAATCCATGCCCCAACATTCAGAAAGTCTGCTTTTTAAAAATACTCCCTAACCTTTTCTTCCTCAAGCAAGGGTAAGTCTTGCTCCAGAGTCCCCTTCTTGTCTCAGGGGTCTAACACCCCTAAATTTCAGCCTTACCAGAAAAGACTGATGTGAAAAAGGCATTGAGAACCCTGGCCTCTCAACACCGCCCAGGATGATCTTCTCCATAACTTTTCCAAGTACTGAGATTAGACTAAGAGGTCTGCCATTTCCTGAATCTTTCCTCATACCATTCTTATAAATTGGAATAATGTTGGTTAGCTCCCCATCAGTGGAGAACTTCCCAGACTGCCAAGACCTTTGGAGCCCGTGAAAATGACACGTAAAGACAAGGCAACTAAAAATTCAAAGATTAACAGCAGACTGAACAGGAGAAAGATGTATTTAACCTTACCCCTCTTCATTATGTGTCTAGCAATTAGTCTTGTTAGGTACGCTATTTTATCACAATAACTTTGGGAAGGGTGCAAACAAGAAGTTAGGAAATCAAATGAAACAGAAGTAAAATAATAGTAAAACATGGATGAAATTTCCACAAAAGTTAGGACTTTAGATTCTCTGTCTTGTCAATTCAAAAAGGCATATGGATTTGCAGAAGAACACAGCTCCAGACATTTGGAGACAGGAAGTGATGCTTTAAGGATTAGCTTTTGGATTTTTCTAACCCTAACTAGTGCTGTACTAGTGTGTAATTCTGAACTCCATATTATGTGCTTCACATTCTTGTTAGACAAAACATTCTCTCTAGGCCTGGAAAACAAGGTCACTATCCTAGGCCTAAGTATAAACAAAAGTGAACTGGAAGGGGGTGAATGGGGGAATATTACTTCATTACCTGGAACTGTAATTGGACAATTAACTTCTAATAAGCAAATGTACCAAACCTATATCTGGGGGGGAAAACTCGTGATCAGGGTCCATCTTGGTCTAGCCTAGCATCGGCAAGGCTCTGTACACCAGAGGTGTACCACTTGAAGGCCTTCAACAAATTCAAACTTTTATCCACTAACGTTGTTCAGTCTCTGTTACAGGAATTCCCAATTTTAGGCATCAGAATGTATCTTGATTTGAAACTTGCTAATATTCCCTTCTTTTCTATTATGGAATTCCTGTCAAGTTATAATGCAAATATATTCTAAGGCTGATCAAAATAATCATAATTTACTTCAGTTGGTGTTTTGGTGTTTTGGGGCCAAGATTTATGTCTTGTATAGGATTATCAATACACTGTCATTAAGAAGAAAAAAACTGAAACTAGCTTGCCCAAACTAATATTTTAGTATTGGAAATATAGCATGATAATATGAAACCATGGAAGTATCGAAAGTGAAGAAAATAGCCATCGGCTTTCTGTCCTGAAAGCCTCTTTTGCATTTTTCATGTTAAATGATAGTTATTCACGTAACTTTCAGTCCTAGTAGAATCTTTAGAATGCTAAATTTTTTTTCTCTAGATTATTTTTGTATTAGTGAAGATGATGAGAATCTCTTCCAAATCTATATAGTTCTATTCATGACCTTCAATAGATCATATTTGTCCATTCCTAGTTCTGAGAGCGTGAAGAGCATACATATAATATGTTTGATTTTGCTGAAAATTCAGAAGCTTTTTCTGGATAAAAGGATACATTTATATTAAAAATAGAAAAGGTCTATGAGAAAGACTTTTTTAACATAACATACGAAGTCATATTTGAGTAAGATCATTATATTGATATCATTTTGCATATTTTATGCTACTTAAATATTATGAGTGTCTTTCGAAATTGCTATTACATATTGAATGGCTCATGTGGGTGGTGATAACATCAGTTTACTTTCTTACATTTTATTCAGAATACTACCATAATTTCCCATTGTTGAAGTTCATGATTGCTCTCTGTCCAGTTCTCCAGCCTGTGAAGATCCAGGCCACCTTAAATTGTTAGATTGAACATTTATGATAGATATTCAGTGCTTTAGTGATAGATATGCTTGACTTTCAGGATCTGAAAGGGCTGCATATGGGCCTAGTTTGTACTTTGACCTGTCATCATTGCTAATCATTATTTGATTGAAAGTGTAGAAATATGCAGAGAATATGGGAAGAAATGGATGACTGGTCAAGAAAGATGTGTAAGATATACTTGTAATTGATCATACTGTAGTTCACTCAGATAGGCTAGTAGTCATAAACTGGGCTATTTTTCTGAAGTTTCTGCCTCCACAAACCATTTGCTTGACAACCTTTGAATTTTTTTCTTATTTTCTCTGTATTGATTTTCCAATGGAATTGTCAGTCTAACTGATTAATCTGTGTAGGTATATGGAGCACAGATGTTCTCTTTCTTTTTTTTTTTTTTGGGTTAAATCTCATACAATCTTGCTCCTTGCCTGAAACAGTGAAGAAGCAAGATGAAAATTACTCTGAAAGGAGGGCACAAATTATCAGAGAAAAAATGAGTAAACAAAGGTTTAAGAGGAATGAATGTGGAAGGATGCAGTCAAGTAAGATTCACCTTGTTGCAACATAGATATTTGGGTATTAGGTTTCACTATTTTTTGTTGTTAACACTTATAAAAGTTACTTAATTTTTCAGAGTTATAAGAAATCTATTTGTTCTGAGTTTGTGTGTCTATTTGAAAGTATCATATTTTGATGTCTGTTCTTGTCTGCTAAAGACAATGACGAACTTTATGTCAGTGTCAATTAACTAGAATGAGGTCCAGAGAATGTATAAAACTGCAGCCAGATCCATCTCATGGAAGTTTTTTTCCCCCCAAAGTATGATTTTTCTTATAGAATCATAAAATGATTTGAGTTGGAAACAACCCATAAGGATCATTGAGTCCAACTCCCTGCTCCTTGCAGGACCAGCTAAAATTTGTCACTTCAGTCTGGAATTGGAAATGAGGTGGAACTCAATGAAAGATTACATTGTTCCTGTTCAAACATGGGTGCTATGCCTCCTTGGGTGCTTTGTTTCATGATGTGCAAAGTAGAGTACACCTATAAGGAAAGGATGTCTGAGAGATTCTTTGCAATCATAGCTGCAAGATCAGGAAACTAGAGGTTCCAATTTCACAGTTTAAGGCTTAAGGATAGAGACAGAAGACAATGAGCATTTAATTAATCCCATTAGAATTCTATTCTTTTATGTTATCCACAAAGAAGTTTTCAAGAAAGCTTGTGGTCTACAAAACTTAAAACGTTGGTTAAATCCCTAATTTGTCCACAAATTAACATACTTACAGAGATATATTATTTGGTAATAGAAGGTTCGTGCTCAGGCTACGCACTTATTGTTTGGGATCCAGCCACAGCAATAGCTTTGAAAGGGCAAGATAAATTTTAATTCTAAATAACTGTCACTACAATATGTGCCAGCATCTATCTAAGAATAAAGATCCTTGTGTCTGGCAAATCTCATTTTTCTGTTAAGAGGGTTGCTTACTCAACCTCCGCAATTGGAAAATTCTCTTATATAATATGATTCACGGATTTTTCTTCTCAACCCACTCCCTCCTTACACTAATAAATGAGTAAATATTCAAAAACATAACAGAGAGTATTCATCATTCTCTGTACTTACCTTCACAAACACATACATGCACATACATGAGTATATAAATTTTCTTTGTGAAGCCATGCTGTTCTGTTTTACATGATTTATAATTTTTCTATTTCTGTTTGGTTTATACTTAGTGTTTTTCTGGTACTGAATAAAGTGTCACAAGTCTATAAAGTCATGAATTGGACCTCTTTTAAAGTGAGTTACAGCATATTCAACTCTGCACACTTCTTTCATAACACATTAATGGAAATGTATTATTTTTCATTTGAAACATATTGTTGTTTTCAAAGTGTGTAATAAAACTGTCCCTTTCTTTGCTGATTTTTTTTGTGCCAGCTTTTTTTGTCTTGATACCTCTATGTCTCAGTATCTCCTATTTTTTTAATCTGAAATAAGTCTCTACTAAATACTAGTGTAATGTTCTCTACGAGGAACATTAAAAGAGAACATAAGAATATTTTTAGGATACTTCCACCTTCCATTTCTGACCTAATAGTTACTTGATCTCCATGTAAACTAGGAGATCTACAGATTACCTTATAGATTTTTCAATTTAACTATATTCGAATAGCAAACGTTGCTTTGTGGTACATGTAGTGACTATATGTAACTTGGTTTTCATAGTTTTTGCCTTTGGAAACAACATTTATGCCCAACTTTTACATATTAAAAGACATCAAATGTGTTTTCTCATGCACCAAGTCAGATGTATGTTAGGAAATCAATGTAGACTTCTATTTTTGCTAATTCAAATGTAAAAAAAAAATTACTTAGGCAGATGGCAAATATATCTACTGTCTCATTCAACACTTCATTTTTTTCATCTGCACTTCAAGTAATCCCCTTTAAGTTACACACCACATAATATTCCTCTTCAGTGTCTTCTCCAGAAGCCTAGCTTTGAGTTTCTACCTTTGGTAAGACAGGCTAAACCTGAAACTCAGATATCAACATCATGATAGAAGTTTAGCTGCTCTTCTTCTGCTTAACTGCAAAATTCTTCCAGCTACCTTACTTGGCTACTTCAGATGGTCAGCAGGAAATATTGTCACTTGCTCTCTCAGTGGGAGAGCACTGTTTCAGCGTAAGTAAGAAGAAAGCCATTCTGTTTATTTTTCTCATACCTGAGACTAATTAAGCTGAAATTAACTACAAATATGAATTTCTACTATATATTAGAAACTTAATGTAAAAATGTGTTCTGCTGTGTTGAGACTTAATATTCCTAAACAAGGCAAAAATGTGACACCTTTTTTTCACATTATCATCTTCTCACATGAATGATCTAATTTTTGTTAATGAGACTGCTCAAAACCCCCTGCAACCCCCTTTCTGCAAGTACTGAAAGTGCAATTATGCTCCAAACTCACAGAGGTTAAACAGCAGTAGAAGCAGAAGTGTTGGCAACACATTTCACAAGGAAAGGCAATTTACAAACCAAGACGTTATTGTCAAGGGGCTCTATCCAAGTGTATGAATCAAGCAAGTGAGGCTGCCTCCTATGGCTTCCTCTGTAACAGACTCCTCTCCTGTAGGAGGTTCTGAGTTACTTCTCAGGCAGATGCTGCTACGAAATTAACTCAATAGGAAAACAAATTAATCTGCAATTTCCTGGATAGGGAAACAAGGAAGAGGGGAAAGGTGGGTAGAGAGGAGTAAATAGAGTCCACAGACGAGATATTTCTGTGACAAGTTGCACAAACGTTTTTTTTAAATAAGTTCATAGGCCTGACATTACATATGACATTACATATACATCACATATATGACACTGGCGTGAAAGATAGCTGGAGTAGCAATGAGCAAAACTGCTAAGATATATGGTAAACTATCTCCTTAAACGGTGAGTAAATCACAGTAAATTATTCCTTTCCTTATGAGGGAGCCTGACAAGGAGAGGGCCAGAGGTAGCAATATCTACCCAAGTTCCTATGTCTGGTATGACTCAGGCTGTTTCTCCTTACAGAGTCAAGCTGTTTTCATTGAAAATGAAGTACTGGCTGAGTACAGAGTAATGGAGCTACTTATCTTCATGCTGGTATATATTTTTTTGCCACTTTATAGATATAATTGTGCAGGTGCTCTCAATTTGTAGCTGTTTTGGGTTGTTTGTTTTGTGGCTCGCGTTTTTTTTTCTTTTCCAGATGTAAGAATTGTCAAAATATGATCTTGCTAATATGTGGGCATTGTATGTGAGAAGAGATATCTGGTATTTTAAGGAAGGGGAGAGAAACCAGCCATTCTTCTTTCAATCAAAATCTTCATTGTTACACAGACATCAGGTTTGTGGGATTAATTGGCATACTGAATTTTAAATGGTGGCAAAAGTCTTGTTACTTGTCAGTTCAATGATATTGATAACTAAATTAGACAAATACTAGTTACCAAATGTTACAACCATTGGCATTTTCTTTGCCAATATAATGAAATTTCAAGTACAGAGTATGTTACAAACACTACTTACTCCAAATTTTAAGATGCTCATCCTGTTCAAAAGTAATTATGTCAGGTGTATTTTGTTTAAAGGAAGAATGTAAAAGCCTTTAAAATCTCCACACTTCTGACCTTATGTATCATGCCATGTTGTGTTACATCAGTCTGAATACAGTCATTTTTAAAATACATGATTCATTTTTAAATACATGATGTGACGCACTGTAACATGATTCACACTGCTGAGGATTTAAGGGCCCTTACTGTAATTGTGAAAAACATAAAGTAAGAAAAAGATTGCCCAAGCTTTGTTAGTGCAATTTATAAATATTCATAAATAATACAGTAATTGCATATGTATTTTTTGAGAAAAAAAGTAACCTTAGTAAAGAAAATGGCTAGTGAAGCATGGACTCCCTTAACTTTATAGATATTGGATTTCCTAGGTTTTTTGCTGACTGCTGATACTCAATTTCGACACTAAAATAATGTGGTCGTTTTGCTTACTTCTTATAACTCTCAGCTACAAGTTAGGCTACATGAAGCCAAATTTTGCCATGCATGAATGTCAATTACTTTAGCAAAATGGCCTGGTAAGCAGTATATAACCTATTTTTCTCAGATTGGATTTGTAACAATATTATATTTCTACAATTTCTAATATATTTTCAGGTAGTAAAAGGTACAAATTATTGTGAAATAAATTTACTTGTTATGGATGTTTTGGATGTAGTGCGTTAATTAAACATAATGTGCCTGGATATTACATTAGCTGCTCATTTTATAAAATAAACCCACAAAACCACAACAAAAATTGGTGCTCAACAGCTAGTAATAAGCTGAAGTAATATAAAAATTAATAAATGTCCCAGATACTTTGAAGTATGAACATACATTTTGAAACATGAATCATACGATTCATCAAATCCTTTCAGAACCCTATTTTCATGCAACTTGAGGAACTTTCTCAAACCACTGTTAACATTTTGGATTTAGTGTTTGATACCTACCATATTTTGTGATCTGCTGAAAAGTGCTTCTATCACGTGTCAGCGTAGTAGTAAGTAGTAAATGTAGTAAGTAAAAATGTAGTAAGTTTAAAAGCTTTAAAGCATCACTATAAATTAAAGATCTATGTTTACACTAGATTTTAACTGATGTGACACAGGTTATTTCAATGAATAACCAATGGCTCTTTGTTAACTGCATTAGTAAGTATGAGATAAGGGGCAGAGTAATTTGGGACCCATGGAGTTGAAAAGTGTCATGTAAATGCATTTATATGCATCATAGTATTTATTATCAAAATAATATAAATTGACAAATGTATAGCAGTGTAGTTCTGTTGAATGGGGAAGCTGAGAGAGAGCTGAAAATCTCCAATGTACTTAATTTTTATCACACAGACAGAATGAAGAAAACCTTACAGTGAGCTTTAGAGGAAAATTATTTACAAGAAAAATAATCTTTATCTGCTGTAAAATAATTTCATGGAAGGCTAGTAAATTCTACTCACCAATCAATTTCAATTGATAAGGTCAATGCAATGATTAAATCTCATGCATCAACCCTGTAAAACCATCACACCTAAGATCACATGAGCTATAGGATCTTTCTTTCTTGTTTCAGTTTATCCATCATCACAGAACACCTTAATAAATTCCTACTAGCTACCTGAGAAAGGCAATGGAAGGAACTGTGGCGATCACTAGTATCATAGTTAGAAGATGAGGGGATTGCAGGATGAGTGTATCTGTGATCCAATTTGGGCTTCAATAGGATTGTGCCTGTGGGTGAAAAGGACAGAGGCAGAATAATTTAAAAAAGAAAAACAACCAAAGAGACTCACCCCAAACAACAACCAACCAACCAAATGAAAAAGCTGATTTTCCAGAACTACCAGTTTGAAAACCAAACTTTTAGTTTGTAAGTCCAGCACAAAAATTTGCCACAGACATGAGAAATAGAAAACTAAAACACAATTTCTGCACATTTTCCAGAGGAGGATTATGTTTCAAATTATTAAGTCCTGCTATCAATCATCTTAGGATGCTGAGTCTTCCTGTAATATACCAGACAAATCTATTTTATCACTGCCTTCTGGTAGTGTTCCTTAGGTTACAAACTGGGGCTCACGAATTCAAGCACCAAATTACACTGTTATGTGTAATATTTGAAAATGTATTTCAGAATATGACACACACAGAAGCAAAATAAACTTCAAGAATTTGAAGACAGGTGACTCTGAACATATTCTAAGGCAGAGTGAGCCTCGACAGCTTCCAAAAATATGACAGGTATAGCACGTTACTATGAAAATTGCAGAAAAACCTTGCTTTCTTATTGCTGCCTTTTACTGTATGTTCTTCAGTGTAGATGAATAATGAAGACATGTAATTTAAATAAAATTCTGACTCTTTCCAATGTCTGAGTGGAATATGTCTCCTTGTGTTACAATCAATGAGGAAAAGCCATTAGCTCTTCACAGGACAGGTCCTAAAATATCCCTAGGATTTCAACCTGAGTTTTTCTACAAATCTCTCTCAGTGTGTGGGTGTGTGTACTGTGAAGAAAGTTTTCTTTTTCTTTTCTTACAGAACTATCTCAAAAGTTATTGTATGCATTTAGAAATCATGGCACCAACTTCATACTTTGTGTCCTCTAAAAACTCTATAGACAACCTTTTGTGTTATGATTTACTTTGTAGATGAATTTGGGCAGAATAATATAATTATTGTGTAGAAAAAAAAAAGTTGAAAAGTTAGCAGAAAGAAAACTTTTAGCTCATCTGCTTATATATGTTTCATAAATTTGTATAGTGTACAACACTGACCATCCTAGGAAAAGAAATCTTCTAAGATGATTTGCTGCCATTAGTCACTGAATTACAGTGACAGACAGAGAATTACAGTAGCAGACAGAGACTGAACATGTATGGACATTCATTTGCTAACTTCTCCTACACTGATACTCTTGGGCCCATAATAAGAAATTTGTCAATCTGATTTTTTTTTTTTTCTATCCATGCTGTAGTAATCACCTAAAAACCTACACTTGAATTTCAGCTTAAATACAGGGCGAAATCAAGACCTGAAGCAAAGTCTAGAAACATTACAGTTCCTAGAAATTGTTACCAGCTGTGGAGTTTAGAATAGCACAAAAACATATGAGTCTTTCTCTAAGTGGATTTCTATACATAAATGTCTGCTCGTCATGCACACGATTAGTGTACCAGGATGCACAATAAACAGGTAAGACTTTATTCAAATTCCCAATCTTAGGTGCCTAATGACACCTGAGATGTTGCAGTGTATCTGCAGTGGCTTAAAACTGCCTGCCTGTTGAAAAAGATGTGTGTGACCCGTATATCTTGTGCCATAACTTCTAGGTGCAGATGCATGGCTTAGAAACCCAAGTGCCTCTGTAGTTAAAGAATTTCGTTTCAGTGTTAGGCGATAGAGAACATTATCACCATTTCCTCTCACTGTCCTGGACCTTCACTTCCTCTCTCTCAAGTGAATACAGGGTTACCTATAGCCAATACCATTGGATGATTAAAGAGCAATCTGGAATATAAAGGAATTGTGTCTATTTGTTACCAGAAGAAGTCAATCTATCAATATCATCATACTCGTTTCTGTTCGTTATCCTTACTGAATCCAGATTGTGCTTAGTTTTCCACTATATCTAGCTTTTTACAGTCTAGTTATATTTCATTATATATAGCGCATTTTTTTACACCTGTCTATGAATTCTCCTTCAGTAATTCCACATTTTTGCCAGACATTTTATAATAAATCTAGTATTTTACCATAAATTGAATGTCACTATTTGATTAAAACATATAAAAGAGTACAAATTTTTTATCTTTGCTTTTTTTTTTTTTTAATTTTTTCGTACAAGTCTTCTACATGGTTTTAAGCCTTCACTTGAGGAAAATAGTAAGAATACATCACATTTTCTCTACAATATTCAAAAGCAAGACATTCATAATTGGATGTTTTGACAAAAAGGCAACAAAGCATTAATATTTCATCTTTTCTCTATTTTATAATGTATTTAATTTTTTTTGGAACAGGCAATCAAAATGTTCTCCTTCTTTTTGAGTTTTTGAAAAGTAAAAGGCATTATATCTCTGTTATTTTTAAAGATTATCTTTTTTCTTAAAAAAAATCAGGCTACCAATCAGAAATTAGAAGAGTCTTCCTTGTATATGTTTTGATTTTATGCTTATGTACAAAACATATAAAAACCCCTCTGCTTGCAAAATTATTTTAACTTGGATTACAGCTCATTTTCCAAAGTACAAGATATATGATGTATCTTCATGTGTAAGTGCCTACGTACTGGGTCAAGGAATTTACCTATATACAGATTACTTCTGCCTTTTTATGTAGGAGCAGGATCTCAAGCATTAATATATTTATTACCTTGAAAGTGAAATCCCCTTAATTTACTGATTTTGAAGATTCTGATTGTTCATTTTTATGTTTTTTAATGATAATAAAGGACAATAGAATCTTCACAATTTAAAACTTTAATTAGAAAATGGTAATAAGTGTAACTTGCTGTTTAATTTAAATTGCAGTCAAGTGATTATCAATATTTTACAGTAGATATTACTTTTCTGAGGAATGGTATGAAACGGAAAGGGAGGAAAATGGAGGCAAGGGGACAGAATTATAATCAGTGATTAGTCATTCAGGGACCAGGAGATAAGGCTGTCACCTCAGGTTTGACTAAGGTGACAGTTTAAAGGCTGGAGCACAGAAGATGTTCTTCTTATGCCACCAAATGGATATTCTGATTTTAATGGTAATTTGTTTTCAAGAAGTGTTTTTTCAGCCAATGTCAATGTCTCTTGCCTTAGGTGGATTCATCAGTCCTGCCGCAGATAGCAACATATATCAGACCCCTTAGTCTGTAAACTACTGCAACTTCCATCATTCTGTCTGCCATTTCAACGAATTCTTTCATGCAAACTTGTTTCCCCATTTAAATCAAAACTGTTATCCTTTATTCACTGTTGTGCTTTTGGCTACAATCATGTCTTTCAGGTCCAGTCTAGTTTCACTTTGCTTCCCTTTCTTCTACGCCCACAGAGTCTGGTCTTCCTCAGGCTGATGAATATTTGGTGCTCATCCAGACTGTCTTTATTCCCTTTTTTCTCTGCCTTATGCGCTTCAGACAATATTTTTTACTTTTCCCTTTGTGATCAATCTCAGATTATTTGGAAATTAGACATAGTCAGGAAGTGAGCATATTTCAAAACCAGAGTTGTTCACTATGAATTCATTACCTTAACCCCTGATTCTGTTTTGGACCAGTTTGTGTAGCTCTTGGTAGGACAATTTCTGGGTATTTTTCTGGTATTCACTCCTGAAGGTAGTTCCAAAAAAAAAGCATTATAGATGAAACTGCACCAGATTCAGTTTCCTCCATTTTATACAGTCTTCCAGAACTATCCCTGAGGACTCCTAACCTTCAAAAAAATACATTTTCTCATACCATGCCCCAGGATATTCAGCTCACACCTACAGTTTCATACAATAAAAACTCCATCTTGTTCCAAAACTGCTACTAAGACAAAAAAGTTATTAACAAAAGAGTAGTAAAACCTCCCAAAGATGTCTCATATAACTCATAAGTAAACTAGTGCATTACGTTTTGTGTTTTTCTCTTTAGTTTTAATTTAAAAGGAAAATTAATATGAAGATAATTGAAAAGGGAAGTTACTAGGCCTGTTCTTGGATGGGTAAGAGCAGAATCATGAGTCAGTCGCTATGCATCCCAAATCTGAGCAAACCTTAATTGTTTTACTGTGAGGACTGTTGTAAATATTTACTGGGAAACACTGTTTTATCTGTGGTCTCTGCAGATTTGAAAGAGTAATACTGGAGCACAAGGCTAAGTGCACAGTTCATAATACCACTTCCAAGTTCCCCTTTTTCCCACCTTAATAGTAACCAATTAGATATAATTATTCATCTCAAATAATTGAGCATAGTTTCGTTTAATGTCTTGCTTTCTTCTCATCATACCCCAGGCATGCATGTATTTTCAGGCTTCTCTGCATTAATTTGACAGGCATATATATATATATAAAAGTAGAGACTGGCTACAACTCTGTTATTATATTCCACCTTTATTGATCCAGCTGTTGAATTTTATAAGGGTATCTTAGAAATGCTAATGAAGTTCCATGTTACATACTGAACTTCAGAACTTTAAAAGCTTGAGAAGTTTTACAGCCAGTTTTAAATACAGCTGTCTTCTAGATATCTGATGTCTAGATTTTAGATTCATTCAGCACATGTACTTAGTATATCAGAGATACTTTTGTCTACTCATGTAAGCTAACGCTAGCAGAAAAAAATTATCATTTCTTCAAGTTAGGACAGTTGGCTGCAGCCATACCTGTAGTTACATAGAGTACAAAAATGAGTAGAAAAAGGCACAGCTGAAGTGTGCTACAGTCTAGGTAATCCTGTCTGTGTCTAACCCTTTAGGAATGATAGGAGGTCATGTGGGACAGGACAGCTTTCAGTTGCTTTAACACAGACTGGGGATCACTTCTGTCCTAAGAATCAGGGACCCTCAACTGATTTCATGACAGCACCTCTCACCTCCCACCATCCCAATTAGAGGAAACTTGGGATAATAGGAGAGAGGAGCTTTTTGCTATAAGTCAGTCCATGGCAGTTTAACCTCCAGGTCTTTCCTGTAAACTGAACATTTTTTAATCTTATTCTGCATATGTAGCTGATGTATATGTATTTATATCTGTTTATCTTTATATAGGGCCTTAACTAAGCACCTTGACAACATGAGTATGTGGAGGAAAATATATTTCTGATCTGTCTTCTCCGTGCATTCTCTCCTGAAGGCTGAAATAATGGCTAATCTGACTACTATCATTAAATTCTGGTGATTGCTTCTCTAGTTCCCACATGTGTTCCAGCATGAAAAATAAAAGGTGGAAATGAGATGTTTCCTGACCTGTAATGTGTTCTGCGTGGT
Source organism: Ptilonorhynchus violaceus (assembly GCA_013397565.1). Lineage (NCBI taxonomy): Eukaryota > Metazoa > Chordata > Aves > Passeriformes > Ptilonorhynchidae > Ptilonorhynchus > Ptilonorhynchus violaceus. The sequence goes on from VZRJ01005582.1 coordinate 926,621, forward strand.
TTGTCTGCACTTCTAGGCATGGCTTACAAAGTTGGTGAGTGTTGCAGAGGTAACCTGCTTAGGATCTGAGCAGCAGGGCAAAACAAATTTATATTATTCGAGCAGCAGTTCTTCATACTGATTAAAGAGTAACTTTAGTAGGCTTTGAAGGGGTTCATCCTTTAATTCTTGCCCACCAGAGGCACTATGGCTGAGTCCCAGGTCTTAGAGCTTTATAGTGCAGTGTAGCAGATCTGAATGATAGCCCATTACGACTAGTATGTTGTCCCTGTGGGAGGCTTCAAAAATAAATAGTATTGCAGCCGAGTAACTGAGAAATTTGCCAAAAGAACAGAATTCTTCCATAATTTCAACAGCAATACTCCTAAATCCTGTAGAGTATTATGACTCTTTTAGTGATGTCATTAGACTGGAGAAACAAGAGGATGTAAGTTATAGGCCTAACTTGCAAGTAACAATCCCACAGAGCTACAGGACATCAGAAATTTCCCTTACTCCACAGAAACTGATACATGTGTTAGACTAAGAAGCAAAATACCTTTATCCTCCAGCAATTCAAGCAATCTTTTTCTTTCATAACTAGGCTGTTCATCACATACAAATGTCATATTCACCCTCATTGCATGAATTCAAGAAATTACAATAGATCAAGCAGTAGATCATACTATTGGCAATGTATCCATTACCCAGCATGTTAGCAATTTATAAAAGACTGTCAAATAGCTTATTCAAAAGGCAATTGTACTTAGTAGTTTGAAAAACAATCTGTTTATTTGTGGGGTTTTTGTTTGTAGGTTTGGTTGGGTTTTTTTTCATGTCAATATATGCTTCTGTTTTCTTTCTCAGTCCATGTATTTCAAGTGAAATTGGTACCTGGTATTGTCACTTTTTTTGGTTTTCTATTCCAAATTATTTTCTACCAAGCAATGAAATTTCAGTCTGCCTCTCAGAATTTCTATATAACAAACATAAATTTAAATTTACATCTACTTACAGGTAACTTTCTTTTTTGAAAAGAATTTCAGATCTGCTGGATACCTTAAATATTGATACTGTGTTTTATTTACTCCTTATCTGACACAGACAATTTTAGCTCGGAGACTAATTCTTTATCCTGTATTCGAATGCTTCTTAATACCAGATCTGAGGTGCAATTTTATCTGGGTACATCTGTTTTACAAAAATGGAAGAAATCTGATAGAAAATATACTTTTAACTTCTGTCAAATATTATTCTAGACACATTGGTCATCAAAACAGAAATGCTGTAAAAATGCATGTTTTCTTACTAATCCAGCTGATTTAATAAACACACAATTAAAATCGTATTGGGATAGAGCAGTTATTCTCTTTCATTATATGCATGGTCAATAAAGCAGCATGTGATACTGAAAATTTTCCAGGGAACAGGACCAATATAAAAAAAAGTAGTTGGTTAGTGTGAAAAATATTATTTATTTCAAGAAAGAACATAAGATATATTCTTGTGCAAAATAAAAGAATTAAAGCTAAAAAGAAAAAGCAATATTTCTCTATGACAATCAAAGTACAAAGACATGAGCAAAATATTCTAAAAATTTTAATACTCATATATAACTCTGAAAATTATAAATCTATGTCAGTATTAAACTGATACCTCAGATGCAGAATTGACACTTGAATATTTCGTCTATGTTGGAAAAAGTTGTTCCTAAATAAGTATGTTAGCACATAATCAACAGTAAATTCTGCTTTTTGTCTAGGAACATTTTTTGCAGCATCATTGTTTCATTCACACAGAATCCTTTCAAAATCTACTGGTTTTGTTTTGATTACATGACATATCTTATATGTGTTTTAATTGATACATCTTAGGTGTCTTAACTTACATTAGAATCCCATCCCTGTATTACATGAAGGAAGATTACATGTCCTTTCAGAGGACATTAAATATTATTTAATTTCCTTTCCTGACAAGGAAAACAAAGTGGTCCACCATCTCTTACTATCTATTGCTCTTTGCATAAGCCCTGGTTTACATAGATTCATGGTATGTTTTCTATGGGAGTTTCAGGAAGTTTTAATGGAGTCGTCTAATTAAACAATTAAATTGATGACTAATTTATACTTGCTTATGCAGGTTACTTTGGGGCAACTGCATCTATTACTGAAAAAAAAAAAAAACCAACCTACAACAACTTGTCACAAAAAGATGGCATTTCTACCATAGAAAAAACAAATTTATGGAAAGCCTGAGAAAATACAAATCAATCTAAACTGAATAGACATGATAGAAAAGAGCAAGGACTGTTTTTATCATTCTCTAAGGACATTCAAATGAAATCAACTTCCAGCTGGTTAAGAGCCCATAACTAACTGTTCCTCTGCTCGCTTGACAGACATTTCACTCAGAGAGAGAAACCAGTGGCAGAATATTAATATATCCAGGTACCTGACTACAGACAATGACATTTGTATGGGGGAGGGGAAAGCATGATTTACTGCTTCTTTTGTTTTTGTTGTTGTTTTTATGCTTTCTTCTACTTAAGGACAAAAATTGTGGATGGCATAGTAGGTAGTTTATAGTTTTGTTGTCTGTGTGGAGGCAAAATTAGAAAAATAATACTGAATAAGCTCATAACCATCTGTAATATCAAGGTCAGCCTAGAAATAAGTATTTATTGCTCTAAACTTCCATCATGTTTATTCATAAAGAAATTTCTTTAAAAATAGCTTTCCAGTCTAAATGCACATAAATTCTTATTCCAGGGACAGCAAAAACAATTGCCAACCCACTTGAACATTAACAGTGCCAATAAAGAGTGTGAACAGTCAAAATTATTTGCAAACAAATTCAAAGTAATCTTTTTCAATTAAATATATAATAACAAAACCTTGAGTGCAACAAATCCAAAAACCTAGTTCAGAAAATTGTGGGGTTTTTGTCTTTTGCAAGCAAATAATAGCACATTCTCTAGAGATTCACTGTATTATTCAGGGCAGGTAACTGAAGTCAGCAGATTTCAACTATGCCCAGATGACCAAACAGCACTAGGTCTATGGTGTGATTGTACTTCAAAAAGCAAGCCAAAAATATTCTGCTGTGGGTATATCTAAAAAAATCTGTGAACTTGCTTTCCGGGATTACATTTCATAAATGGATGTAAACATGGTATATAAGATACTGCTTTGAGCTTGTACAGCTGTAATTTATCTAACCAGGAGTTTAACCTAAAGAAAGAGGATAAATGACAAATACTTTGAGTAATTTCTTTTTGAGTATGCAGTTATTAAGAAATATAGAGTATTGCCTTCTTAAGACTGGAAATTACCAAGTAAATTTTAACATATGAAAATAAGGGAAAATGCTGTAGTGTAGGAAAGCCTGTGTTAGTACATGTGCACAGTGTACTGAATCACATTGATGTTCTCTGTACACATTGTAAAAATAATTAAGCAGAAAACCATTAATTACTCTTTATGTGTATATTAAGTTTATGTGGGCAGAATGCTGAAATACATGGTAAAGAATCAAAATATAGATGCTAGAACAGGAAGGTATTATTTAAACAGAAAGTAATAGATTGCAAATTTGTTAGAATAAAGACATGGAAGAATTGAAAATTATTACATCACAGTACAATTGCGGTTTTTGAGGTAGTGGTTATAATCATGTTGTAACAGCTGAGCATTGCAAGTTAAGAGCCATTTCCCAATTAAATTTTCAGTCAAGCTATTGAGTGACATAAGTCTCATTTTTTAAATTCCTTGGGCCTTAATTTTTTTACTGGCACAACAAAGATCTTACTTCATAAGCTTAAACATTTTTTACTCATTGAAACCCAAATCCAACTGAAGAAGTTTTAGAATTTAAATTTATTGCATTTACTTTATCAAGTTGTAAAATGATCATCAAACAAATAGAGAAAATCCTTAGCAAATATTAAAAAATCAATTGTTACACAGATTTTTTCACTTAGAAACATAGTGGGAAAGAAAATTCAGTAGAACTTTTACGTACTCACAATTTCTCTTCTTTTTTTTTTCTCTAGCTAAAGAGAATCTTGTCACAATTACAAACTGAGAATGCAATAATCAGCACACAATATTATAAATTTAACTCAAATACTGAAATAGTGTAACTTGCCATAGTATAGAAATATTTTGATGGCATAACCAGACAGAAAGGATTTCAAATAAATGTTTGAGCAATGTGACAATTGAAGGGGCAAAGAAAGACAAGGGGTTTGTTGCACCACAAGGCGTCCAAGTGACAGAAGAACAAATGACAAGGGAAGCAAAACATCAAACAGGCAGGGCATCCTCCTGCATATACAAGAGACGTAACTGGAAACAATAAAAATAAGCTGGATTGGCAGCAGATGAGACACCTGGTTATTAGAAGGGGACATGAAAAACCTGTGAAGTAAATCAGCAAAGAAAGAAGTCAAACTCATTTCAGTTCAATCTTTTTATTTTGCCCAAAAAGTTCTTGCATCCAATCACTCTGATACTGGTTTCATGGAGCCACCAAGGACCACAGCCACCAGTGATAACTGTATGATTTGAGCTCCCTAGTATTATATATTCACAACTATTTTAAGCCTTAGGTAATAAGGGCAAACAGCCTTAAATATGTGGTGATAAGGAGCAATGATGTGTAAGAACTAACCATTTTTTTTTTTTTTTTGTAAATAAGTGAATTTAGAAAAGTGGTTTTTTATTTGCTTGGTTTAGTTTTTAGTTTAAAACTACAGTAATTTGTCACTCTTCTAAATAGTCCTAACTCAACAAATTTTTATTCCCTAACTAATAAATATCAGCAGACCAGTAGGTTTGTATGATACACTGAGTAGTTGCTACAGCCAGAATTACAGAAGCAATGGCAAAGTTGATGCATGGGCAAAGGTAGAAAGAGTGTGCTGGGGCCCTCTCCTTCCACAGAAATGCACAGACAAATTTAGAACAACTGTGAAACCATACTTTTGTTGTTCTCTCAATGTACCTATTTATGTAAAGACAGTCTAATATTTTTATATTTGTCATCACTTAGTTCCCTTTTTATCTTAATAACATGTTCACTTCTTGGGTACATCTCCACATCAGGCACAGGAATTCATTAGTTCATGGGGTTTTTTTAAATTTGCAGTATTATCTGATGGCAGGATATTTCAAAGATAAGGAAAGTGTGAATAGAGTATAAGGAGAGGATTTACCAATACATACATACATAATTCATGTATATCAGTACTACTATATATGTGCTGAGTGACTAATTGCTTATAAGAAGCTGGCACAATATTGACTCTTGCACTGTTCAACCCCTTAAATATTTTACTTTCCTTTTTTCCATGTAGGAATTAAAATATTTTTTTCAAGAAGAATTCCCAAGAGCTTGTCTTATTCTCTTCTGTACTGTAAAACCAGAAGTACAACTAAATGGTTTAGATATTTGTGTGCAATTTATCTTTCAAAAATATTTGTTTAAAGGATATTTTATTTTTTCTTAGTAGCTACAACACGTAAAAAGCAAAAGACAAAACATAATCCTTTGCTTACCCTTTTTTCCTTATACAAAAGCAGAGTGTAAATATAGCATTATTTATCAGCATTGCTTTTTAAGATTTGCTTGACTTACAAGAAAGTTGACTTCATCTTTGAAGTCAGAAAGATAAAAAAGAACCATTTTTCTTTCCTCGTTTTTATTTTTTCTAAAATAATTGTTTAAGAAAGTAATATTAAATGTGAATCATAACATTAGCAGTCTTTTATGAAACCAGATTCTAGGAGAAAAACAAACAAAGGAACACTTCTGTGTCATAATCTAGATATGTTCTCTCTTTGAGAATTTTCTTAGTAAATTCTAACATTGGATTAGTTCCTGAAAATTAATGCTTATATTAGTTATGCAAGAATGACAGCATTCAAAGAAAATTAGAGATGAAAACCCACCAAACCCACCTTCCATCACCTTTGAAAGACTGACACAGTCAGGCAAGGTTTCTGGTGACTCAAAAAAAAAAAAAAGTAAACGTCACACTCACCTTCAAGACAGGCAAGTGGGCAAGAAAGAGGCATTCAGGGAGGTGCAGATTGGTGCTCCTAACCTTATTCAGCTGAAGACTGGAAACCACATCAAGGCACATGTAGGACAAGAGGACAACTGAGAACAGCCATTTACTGAGGGTGAGTTGATGCCTGACCAAACCGATTTCCTTCTCTAACACGAAGACCTGCTTGGTGGGCAAGGGAAGAGAAGTGCCCACCCCAGTGTTACCAAGGCTTTTTACATGGAGTCCCATAGCACAGCTTCTTCTAGCTGTATTGGAAAGAAATGGTCTGGATACATAGAATGACAAGCTGGGTGAAAAATTGACTAAATTGCCATGCTGAAAGAACAATTGTCAGCAGTTCAAAACCCAGCTGTTAGCCAGATATTATATGTCAGCCTGAGTTACTCCTCAGAGTTGATACTGAGGTCAATATTGTTCAACATCCTCATTAATGGTCTGCATGAGGAGGAAAAATGCACTTTCAGTGTGTCCCTGGACAGGAGGACAGCTTTTACACTGAAGGACTGGCTGTCATTGAAAATGTTTTCAACTGACTACAGAAATGGGTGGACAAAAATAACTTCCATTTCAATAGCCCTGTACATTGGACAAAACACCATTCAACAGTACAGGCTGGATGTTGGCTGCCTAGAAAGAAGGTTTACAGAAAAGAGACAAATCATTTGTTTGAGACAACAAGTTGAACAGAAGTCAGCAGTGTGCTTCTGCAAAAGTGAAAGCTAAGTGCCTTCTGGGCTGCCTTAGCAAGACACTGGGAAAGTGTTAGGAAGAAATATCATATGCTTGCCCTGTTTTGACCATTCCTTAGGTATCTGTCTATGCCATTTTAGGAGACAAAATTCTGATCTGATGCGGTGTGGTCACCCTCATGTTCTAAAAATGAAGCACTGTAATGATGCACCCAATGATGGGTAAATGTCCTACATGAACTAGAGAAAATACAGTTACCTGTAGAATAGTTTTTCAGCAACAAACTTCAAGGAATGCAATGTAATGACTGGCTGGGACAGTCTTCGAATATATCTTTAATACTAAGAGGAAGAATCATAGAATATCTTGAGGTGGAAAGGACCCACAATGATCATTGTGTCCAACTCCTGGCCCAAAAATTACAACATGTGTCAGAGTGCATTCTCTAACATCTTCTTGAACTCTGTGAGGCTTGGTACTGTGACCACTTCCCTGGGGAGCCTGTTCCATTGCCCAACCACCCTCTGAGTGAAGAACCTTTTCCTGATATCCAGCCTAAACCTCCCCTGACACAACTTCATGCCGTTCCCCTAGGTCCTGTCACTGGTGACTAGACAGTGTCTGCCCCTCTGCTTCACCTCAGAGGAAGCTGTAGATGAGGTCTCCCCTCGATCTCTCATTTTCCCCAGGCTGTAGAAGTCGAGTGACTTCAGCTACTCCTTGTATGGCTTCCCCTCTAGATCCTTCACCATCTTCATAGTCCTCCTTTGGACACACTCTAAAAGCTTTATATCTTTCTTATATTGTGATGCCCAAAACTGTACACAGGATTTGAGGTAAAGCAGCACCAGTGCAGAGCAGAGCAAGATAGTCACCTTCATCTACAGCTGGAAATGCTGTGCCTGATGCACTCCAGAACACGGCTGGCCCTTTTGGCTGCCAGGGCACTGCTGACTTATATTGAACTGGCCATTGACCACGACCCCCAAGTCCCTTTCTGTGGCACTGCTCTCTAGTCTCTCATTTCCCAGTCTGTCCGTATATCCAGGGTTGTTCTATCCCAGATGCAGAATCCAGTACCTGCCCTTGTTAAACTTCATCTGGTTAGTGATTGCCCAGACCTCTTAAAATAAAGAATAAACCTCAGTTGTTTACCTCTTGGGGAGGTAAGGGCTACTTGTCTCATTAGGCAGAAGAAGCTCTTGGAGCTAAACTGAAGCAACTTGTTTTTCACCCAGAAGTGAAGTTAAATCACTAACAGAATTACTTGGAAAAAGATCCACATTACCAGATGGGAATTTTAGTGCTCCCTGGATTTACCATTTAAAAAGAAGTTTGTGTCTTGGAGCAGAAGGTGTTCAGGAGCCAATCCCCGGGCTGTCAAGGTCAGTGCACAGCAGAACCTGAAGCCAGCAACACAAGGGAGTGTGATACTACTGTCATTATAATTAGATTTTTTTTCTTCAATCTTCTCTCACCTATCGATAGATATAGTAAGTACAGTTTTGACTGAAATCTGGAGAAGGATTAAACTCACAAATGTAGATATGTAGCGAGATGCCAGAGGTGCTATATATCCACAACCCCTGCAAGTACTGTTTTTATGATTTGGAATTTGCCTTTTTCAGATGTAATAGACATTTAATTTGCCACTGAGATATTGCTGAGCAAATATATGACATTAATCAAGCAGAAATTAACAGATTGATTTTAATCATACTGTAATGAGATGCCACTGCTTCAAGAGTTTAATACAGGGCTGAACTTTTATTACAAAATGCTGTAAAAAAGATTTTAATGGAACAGCAAAAAGCCTTAGCTGACATCTCAACTACAGGGCATCATCTCCTTCTTTTTATGACTGTGCATTTATGGTTCTATTGTAAAGAAAAAAACCAAATTGTTCATGCTTGATGAATTGCACAGTGATAAAAAGTAAGTTGTGCTAAGTAAAATCTTGATCAGGCATGCCCATCTTCCCAATAATACCCTTTGACTAGCTTTATGTTTGATTGTTTACATTCCACAAAGCCTTCTCTCATTTACCAGTTTTGCAGCTCAGATGCAGTCCTGTATATAACAGTGATTATGCCCTCAGGTATTCCTGTCATGCCACGCTTGCTGCACATTTTAAAGTACAATTGCAGCAAAGAGAATGGAAGACACTAATGGCTTTATGACTGCGGAAATATACATATGCTTGCAAAATCTTCCCTCCCTGCCCATCCACTTGAAACAGAGCACAATTTGCCTGAACATTGTCTGCTTTACTTCTACATGATATTTCAACATCTGAACAGATTTTAGTCTTAGAATTTTGATATTTAAACTAACTACTGTCAAGAAAATCTGTTTTAAAAAACTCACAAAACAAAACCCCTGATAGTCTATACAGTTTTTATGCCTGAGACCAGTACAGTTTTCTCTTTTGGACTAAAATTTTATCTAGACATTTTGCACACTGGGGATACCATAGTTTTTATCTCTTTAAAGAGGAAATAATGTTTGCCAACAACAGAAAATACCACTTCTGATTTGGGACTACATCACATTTTTTATATATACAAATGCAGTTGTGCATGTGTTTCTCTGATTTTTATTTTAACAACTCTTTAAAATGGTCTTTTGTGCCAAATATGACGTATATAAATAATAAGATCCTGAGTTTACATAAATCCTTACGCTTGTCGAATGGGATGTGGTACTTCTATTGTATGTTTAATGTCATATTATATAAACAGATAATGTGACTGTCCCTCTTAACCTTGAAGACTGGAAACATACCGGTCAAATTAAGTCACAAATGCATTCAGTGTTTATTGGACACCACTGAATTGGTTAGCAGCTGAAATGGCTTTGGGAAAAAAAACCCACTATTAATAGCCTAAAGAAAGAAAAAAAAATAATAGCTTAAAGAAGGAACAAAAAAAGTAGAAATTTAGCATATAAAAGTGGATCACTAAGCTAGATGCCTGGTCTCGGCTTGCAAAATTACCCCTGTATTCTGCTGCTGGAAGTTATCAATATTTAACTGCCCCTGACAAAACAAAGGCAGACACTATGAACCAAGAATTATTACTGTGAATACATAAGTCTTTACCTGCAGTGTTTTTATATCAATAATTGATTTTCAGTATGCAATGACACAGAGTTTGGATCTCATTAACAAATTAGGATGTAATTATCAAATATTCTTTGATAGAATAACTAGCCTAGCTCACAGCATTGAAATAGTGGAAATAATTATGTATTTTTTTAAAAAAGTTTTGGAAGTGCTCAAGATGACATTCTTAAAATTAAAGCAGAGAATTAAAATGAGATTGAATTCTCAGAGATAGATACAAAACTGATTGAAAATATCACCGAATGAATAGATGCCAAATTTTTCATTGGTTATTGTGGAAGGTTTCTGGTCTGGCCCCAGGATTGTTCAATACTTTTATTGAGTTAACTGCTAGAATACAGAGCATATTCTAAAATTTGTTGACGACATCAACAAATCTGACTAAATCAAATTAGAGGGGTTGCAAACAGATTATTGGATTTTAAATTCTGAAAAATAAAGGTGTTTTGAAATCAGCAAAAATAACAGTGCATAGCAGTAGTACAGTGTCACAGTTCAGTTATGTAAAATTCACTAACACAAAATACAGAATAAACAGTTACGGAACATTACTGCTTAAAAGATGTAGGCTCACAGGAGTCCATATATTAACCACTGGTGGTGGGAAAAAATGATTCTCTGTATTAAAAAGGAAAATGTCATTTAGAAAGCAATACGATTTTTCTGTCCTAAGTTTCAGTGTCATCTTGACCCACTTTGAAAGAAATGTATAGTCAAAATAGAAGATAGCAAGCAAGAATAGCATGAAAACCTGAAAACATAGCTAAGGAGGAAAGGTCAAAGACAATGGTTTTGTTTTATTTAACAGACAAAAAAAAGACTGCCATGAAAAGGATAATAACCAGATGTCCTCATTCTGTTGGCAAAAGAAGAGGTTTATGTTAAATATAAAGAGAAATTTTCTTTATAATAAAAGCAGTGAACTGTGATTATAGAATATCTTTTTGAAGAACTGAATAGATATTTATCTATGACTATATTTATAGTCAAGTAATGTTTCATCCTTCTTCAGTAAAGAATTCAGTGACCTTCTACAATAACATCCAGCCTACTACTTATATGATTTCTTTCATTGTACATTAATAAAGAATTGGAATAACATTTCAAATGTCTTGAGCTATGGCATATGCCAAATTTATTAAGAAAAACACTATAATTATATTAAGATAGAAATATATAAATAGTGGATGAACATTATTTTCATAATTTACCTAGATATCAAGAAGAAAAGCAAAGCAAGCATTCACTTCTTAATTTACTTCTGTTGCAAATCTTCATGGATCAGTACTTCAATATCATTGATGAGTTATGGACGTCAAACATATATCACTCACAAAATACCATCTCGGGCAAAACAGATTTGAATTGGAGATATTAATTGAATATATTACTAACAAAATCAGAGCAGGATAACGAGAAGTAAAATAAGACTTTAAAAAGACACTTTCCCCCTATCCCTTCCTCCTTCCCAGCTCTACCTCCTCCACACAGCAGTGCAGGGAGACAGAGAATGGGGGTTATGGTCAGTGCATCACACCTTGTTCCTGGTCCTGCTCAGGGAGGAGTCCTTTCCTTGCTCCAGCATGGTATCCCTCCCATGGGAGACAGTTCTCCATTAACTTCTCCAATGTGAGTCCATTGCACTGGCAACAGTCCTTCTCAAAATGCTGCAACGTGTGTCACTCTTCCATGGGGTGCAGTCCTTCAAGGACAGGCTGCTCCAGCGTAGGTCCCCGACAGGGTCACAAGTGCCACCAGAAAACCTGCTCCAGCATGGGCTCCTCGCTCCACAGGTGTGCAGGTCCTTGCCATGAGCCTACCCCAGTATGGGCCTCTCCCAGGGTCACAGCCTACTCTCAGGCATCCACCTGCTCTGGCATGGGTCTTCTTCATGGGCTGCAGGTGAATCTCTGTGCCTTCATGGTCTTCCATGGACTGCAGAGGTACAGCTTCTTCACCATGGTCTGCACCATGACCTGCAGGGGAATTTCAGCTCCAGTGCTTGGAGGAGTTCCTTCTCCTCCTTTTTGGCTGGAGTTGGTGTCTGGATAGTTGCTTTTCTCACATTCTCACCCTGCTTTTCTCTGGCCGCAATTACAACTGTGCAATAACTTTTTCTGGATCTTCTTAAATCTGTTATCACAGAGGAGTTGCTATCATTCCTGATTGGCCCAGCCTTGGCCAGCAGCACATCCATCTTGNTTCATGGAGATTGAACAGGGAAATCATAGTTAGTGCTGATTTATAAAAATTTCTGATGAGTGAGAAAAGAGTTTGCATGAATGCTGACACAACAGAGCTGCACTGAGCATAATAGTTTAACTGATATTCAGCAAAAAGTAAAATCATGTTTGTTTTAAAAGCAAGCTTAAAAGTATATATAAACCTACAACTATTCTATAACTACAGCTGACACCTTTTCCTCTTAAATCATATTTTCTAAATGATACTCCTAACACAAAAATATTTAATTTTTTTCCAAATATTTATATACAATTATTCCATTTACCAAGAAATGATGATAGCAGAGATAACTGAATCCTTTAAATGTAAAGCTAATTTTTTACCAAATTTGTGTAGCCAATTCAATACATAACTTGTTTTGTGAACATTTTATGCATGTTTTATTGATTATAGTGTTTAAAAACGTATAATTTATTTACAACAACCACTAAATTTTAGGAGATAAAGAAGTGGGAAATATATTACAGAACTGAGAAGAATTTGGATTGGCATCTAGCGCACTTCCATGGATTGTCTATATTTTCTCAGTGTTTGCAAAAACATACAGCTGCATTCCTAGCCTAGATAGAAAATCCATCTTGTTGTTTGTCAAACATATTAAATACATCTCAGTAAACAAGTAATGTGAAAACATATAGCTGCATACAGAACAATAGTATTTTGGATCTGCAAACAACTTTTTCCCCTGACTGATGCCGCTCCTATTTAGCCCTCTGAGGTTAGCATTTATTGATTCTGCTTTTACTTTGATTGGATCTTACCTACTTCAGTGCTTCAGTAAATTGAAACCTTCTCCAGTTCATGGAAGAAATCTGAGAGCAAGGCAGTGAGAAAATGTACACTGACCTCAATTTGTTTCAGATGGTATTGGTAAAAACATTGTCATCAGGTTGCAGAAGTGACCTCAGCCAGCAAGAGGTAAAAATCTAACCTCATTTTCTCAACAAGCCTTTAACAGACGGAGATTTAATTATTCCCAAAGTACATATCACAGCACTATTTTTCTACATTCTGTAAATATGAGAATGTTATCCCACTGATTTTAAAGTTCAGCATTCAAATGCATTCCCTACTGAATAAACCAGTATTATGTAATGTGAGATTTGTTTCATATCTACAGAGTTATTACCTGTGTTATGTTTTACTATTTATATGTATTTAAGTAACACATAGATATTATAATATTATAGATATAATTTGGTGTAATATAATGTAATACAATAAATATAGTGCAATGTAACATTTATAACACAAGAGCCAAATCCTCATGCTGTGAACCCTGGGCCCATAAAGAGAAGCATGGACAAACTGAAAGTTATAAAACTAGTGTTTTCAATTCAAAAGTTGGAGGGTGCCTTTCTTTTTTTCTCTTTCTAGACATACATCTTCATTACAACTTCATATGGTTTCATACAAGCGTTTAAATTTAAGCACATTTTTCTTGGATTAATGCTTATCCTTGCAAATGTGCAACTACCACAGTATGATCTTTAGCCTCCTTTCTTTTTCATTTCTCATGCACAAAACCTCTGCCATTGAAAAAGAGTGAGTTACCCTTTACCCCTACTTCTTTCTATGTCACATGTAAACAAAAAATGTTTGTGTATCTGTGGTGAGTTATCCTTAGCAAAGAGCCAAACACCCACCTAGCTGTTCGCTCACTTTCCCTCCTTAGTGGGATGGGAGAGAAAATGGGATGAGAAAGCTTATGGTTCAAGATAAAAACAGGGAGAACACTTACCAGTTACCATCACAGGCAACATATACTGAACTTGTAAAAAATTAACTTTATTTATTTACTATAAAAATAAAATTTAATTACTGATTTGGGCAGTGAAAAACACAGACAAATTTTAAAACAGCTTTCCTTCCCCCACTTTGCAGGGTCGGCTTCACTTCCTGTAAGCAGCACAGGTTGCAGATGTGGGGTTATGGTCAGAAATTATGGGGGTTTCTTCACTGGTCCTTCCTTCTCAACTTTGTGCTCTGGCACGGGGTCCCCAAGGAGTGCAGTTTTTTTAGGAATATCCATTTGCTCTGTTAGGGATCCTTCACAGGCTGCAGTTATTACCTGCTCCAACATCATAGAGTACCAGACAATTATTTTAGACCTGGACTCATTTCTGATTGAAAAATTTCTTATTTCCTAATTTCTATACTTCTGTTGCAAGTAAACATGTAAAACAAAAGGTAGCTCAGTGAGGCATATTCAAGGAAATCGAGTGTCCAGGTTTCTTAGAAGTGCATTGTAAGTTTAAGAAACAACTCAAATCTTCTGATAAAGAACTTCACGAAACCACATCAGTAAAGTTTATTCTGCAAGAATTTGAGACACTGAGTATTCCAGAAACTTTTTACAGTAAAAATTTTAGCTCAGCACATGTCACACTTGGAAGTGAAGTTGTAGATTTTGCTACAGATGGAGGATAGTGAATGTAAATTCATTCACAGGAAATCATTCACATAAATTCAAGTGAATTCACATACATATGAAGCAAAATCTGCTATAACCCCGTCAAGAAGGGGGTTTGAGTGTTTAGGGGGTTTTTGCTTGTTTGTTTACTTGCTTGTTTGTTTTTCTAGAAATCAGATATCAACTGGGTAAATTAATAAATAAATACCTTCCCTTATTAGTGCTCTGTAAGTAGCTGGAACTTTTTTGTTTGGGTGGGTGTCTTGGGTTAGTCATATATTCTATTACCACCACAAAAGCTGGATAAATTCACAGTTACACACCTGGTCCCTGAGGGACTCCTTATCTCAACTGAGATAAGCACTCTGGCCGACAGCAAGCACCACACATCCTGATTATCTGACCTCAGCTAATGGTCCATTACACCACTCATCCTAGCTTGATTAATGGCCCGATTTTGGACTTGGTGAAAATAGAATGTCAGAAAACCATGAAGATCATCCGAGCTCACTGAAATAGAATATCAGAAGTCATAAGGCTCATCTGAGCTCAGAAACCAAAAGGACCATCCGAGCTCATTGCCGAAGCAACCAATAGAACATCAGGAAAATCCTCTTCCATTGTGGAAGTCCCTGCCTCTGGGGGAGGTGCCAGCCAAGAAACACAGCATAAAACAAGGGTTTGGGGTGGGAGAAAAGACTCTTGACTCAATTCTCAACTCGACTCTCGACTCGATGGGACTCCACTCTCAACTCGACTCTCGACCCGTCTCCACTCCACTCCAGTCCTCGGAATTGGACTCAGCTACTCCACTCCTCTGGACTGGACTCCACTCGACTGGGCTCTACTCCACTGCTCTACTGGACTGGACTACAGGGACTGGACTACCAGGCCTTTCTGCAGGACCAGTGCCTAACTGGACTACACAGCTACTACCCTGGTCAACAGGGTGTCAGGCTGTACCGTGACTCTGTCGGTTTGTTTAAGCCCGTGTTTCTGTATTACTGCATTTATTTTAACCTTTTTTATTAAAATTGTAATTTTGACCTAAAATCTCTCGAGGTATTTTGTGTGGGATTAATTTCCCCTGCTGGTTTACAGTCAAACCAGTACAGTGGGGTTTATTAGTAGAAATCAGAATAAATGTGTTTTCTGTATTTAATTACCCGTTTTTCATAAAAACATATATGTAAGGGCAGAGAATACCTTTGGATTCATAAAAGCTTGTGGTGTAGGTTTCAGTACTCTATCTACCTAGCCTTCACAAACAAAAGGGCAAACACCTCCTTGTTCTCCATTTAAGGTTGCTCTACGAGTCTTTACAGATGATTTATCAACTCAAAACAAAGAGTCTTGAGGTTCCATCTCTGTGCTGAGTTACACTACTGGTTAAATTCATAATACCAGAAATCTGACTTGGCCACCAAAATGCCACAAATAGCTAACATTCAAGTGGTTCAAATCTAAGCACAAATACCTTACCTGTCTTCAAAAACTTAGTTCTGTCCTCCTAAAATATTTTAATACAGTAAAAAGTTTTTGTTTGTTTGTTATTGTTTGCAATTTGACCTTCAATGTCACATGGTGGTATGTCAAATGAAGTAATTCTGATCATGTGAAATTGGATCGTGTCTCCCATACATCAACAGGATTGATTGAACCTGACAAGATGCATCAAAATGTGACACGTATGCTTCAACAGCAGACATAATGTTGGCTTCTGGAAAGAATACTGTTTTATAATAATCTCTGAAAGATATATTTTCCTTTGGGAATAAAAACAAACACATAACCACAAGGCGAATGGTTTCACTGTAACTTGAAAGTGATAATTAAAGAGGTCAGAGAGAAAAAAGTGGGTTTTGTCCCTTTCAGGAAATTCACTGGCAAGTAAACGATATTACTTTCCAACCTAATTTCAGTTTAAGATAAGATTTGTAAATAACATTTTCTTATCTTAGAAAAAAGTAAAAAGGAAATTAACTAGATGCAGAAATAGTCATGAGACAGGAAACACATTTTATGTCTCCTTTGAGTACTGTCCCAGACATAAATCTTTCAATGCTGTCTCACACCACCTAGCAACATACTAATGGGCTTGTCATGGTCCAGATGCTGTCCAGTACACTCATGCTAATTCACAAAATTCACAAAAATGTTCATACTGGAGATGAGGAAGCAAGTTTCTGTTTAGCAAAGAAGAAAATGTATTACATTCTAATTTAATCTAATAAAAATCAGAAGGATTTGCTTATAGTATAAGTTTTTATAGGAATTACTATGAGCTCATTTTATCATCTTCATTTCAACTGAGTAATGCCATGATTTATTAATTAGCCATAAAAATCCAAGAGATAAGTTAGGAAACATGGTAATAATGCATTTAAATAAATGAATTTTTGAATCTGGCTTCAAAATACTTAAATTCTCCTTCAGGATTTATTTATTTTACACACACCCCCCCCCTTTATCTTTTACCTGAGTGGCCCTCTGTAGTTCAGAATCACAGCAGTTCACAGTAAAATTAGAAATTGGGAAGTTTGCTAACAATGTAAAAACAATAAACACTGTTTTCCTGGACCCAAAAGAAATAAATCAGCTGATGATTTCCATGCTCATTCTTCACTTAACCCATCCAGTCTTTCAGCAAAGACTTTTCTGATGGTCACTTTAGCAGCCGGTATCCACCTGTGTGTGTGGCCTGGAAGCTATGTCTGTCTCTTCCCACAGTGTGCCTGTATCCTCTAATGCATGCACATAATCACATGAGTAGCTGTTTATTTACATGTTTGGGTTGCAGGCCCTTAATATTCTGCAGTCTAATATCACATATGCATCTAGGGGCTCTTTCATCCCTCTTAAATAAAGGCAGTGGTTAAACCTCCAGCTTCAGTGATAAATAACCAGACCAGCAACACAGATCATTCTGAGGTAAAACACAAAGCACTAAGCAACTTTATACTGTTCTCATTATGCATTTCTGTCAAGTCCCTTATTTCTGTGGAAGTCTGAAAAGACATCAATATAAATTCAATTCACATTAAAGCTTTTAATGGTAATGCATAGAGAATAAAGATTCATATAGTCTGCTGTCTGAATATTTTTATTTATATATTCAGAGATTTAGGACCTCAAAAGAGTTGGAGTCCTGAAGTCCCATCATATTTTCATGTACTACCTTTTCCTGATGCAGCAATTATCAGATATGTAGATGATTTTAAAATGGGTTGTCTGCTGACAGAAATTACAGTCCAAAGAGGCAGTGGTTAGATTTGGCAGGAGTGTTATCTTTGACACTGGGTAAAGAGAAAAAAGAGGAAAAGAAAAAAATATTGTTGAAGGCTGAGGAAAACAGAGCTTTTCTGTCAAGTTTTTTTTCCTGCTGGCATCTCTAAGTATCTGCCCTAGAGCATTTTACTCTTACTGTATTTCATTATTTCACTTGCTTATGTTTCGCAGTACAGATTTAACTCATCCAAAACTAATAGCCAAACAGTTATTTTTAAACATTATTTCCCAATGTTGTTAGCTCTTGTGAGTATTTGAGACATATCACCAAAAATGAGATCTGACCTTAGTGCTGAGTCCTAGTTCTTCCACTGTGCAGCTAAACAGACAACTGAGGAAGTGGGCAAGATTTGAAAACAGAAAGCAGTTTTGGGTGCAGGTGCCCAGGTGCTGGCAGTGGGGTTTGTAGGGCAGCCTCTGTGACACAGCCAGTCACAGTTGACTCCAGCTAACTCATCTTTTCAATCCGCATGTAGATAGACACATTAAAAATTGGAATTTTTTACCTTATAGCAGGAATTCAAAACTACTATTTGAGGACTTCAGTATTTAAAACAAGTCATACCCTAAGACAAGAATACCTGTACAGAAATTGCTATCTCAGATACAGAAAAGCAGCCAAAATGGTGAGGGAATTAATGTAGTCAGAGGGTTACAGAAAATCAGATGGGCTACAACAGATACTGATCGGAAAATAGTACAAAGATCAGTCCAATTACTAGATGGGAAAAGGATGAAATTAATGAAGGTTTTAAATAGCTGAATTACTTTAAATCAACTTGACAGTAAGAGACAAAATAGTTGACAACAGTTTTGGCAATTAGAAAGTAATGAATATCTTGTAAAGTTATCTATTGAAAAAAAAAAAGCCAGAAAAGTAGAATTTATTTCATTGAAATGGATGCAAATGAGCTAGTCAGATGAAGGTTTCATTCAGTAAGAGTACCATGTACCTACTTCTACACAAGTGAATGCTTTTGTGGATGACAACAGCATAACAATACTCGTGCAATTAAACTAAGCAGTCATCTAATTACCCTGCTGAATTACATCTTATATAAGGTCAATACAAGACTTTCTGGCTTACAAAGCACCTATATGATCTTCTGGAAATATATTTATTGATTTTCCCTCTCATCTAGTTCAAGCTGAGTTGGACACCACATATGTAGGATCCACAGATCCAGTACAGAGGGCACAACACGGATGACTGATTCTATCACTTTGGATTTAGGTCACTCTGAGATTCAGTTTCTTGTACTGTTTAAGTATCTTATAATACAAAGTCATTGATTAAAAACATCAAGGATGGTGCTGATGGTTCCATTCTCCTTAGATGGAAGATGCCTGTATGTCTGATTGCAGCTTTATTGGGTCTCATTCTGGCATCTAATGGTCTTGTTTGTCATCTAATAGTCACTGAGATGGCAGGGTCTACACAGTGGTTCACAATTCTGGTCAGGGACAGAATGTGTATTATTTGATAAGAGTCAGAAGGTGAGTATTTACTAGACATTTGTAGGATGATAAAACTGTTATTTCAAATGAAATTAGAATGAGGGAAGTCCCATGAATTTGTTTAATTCTAGGGTGAGTATCCTAACCACTGAAATATTATATATAAAGGAAGGCTGACACTGCATCACAGAATTCAATTGAATGTCAGGCTTACATCATGCCTGATAAATCAATCTTTTTAGGATGATCAAATGTCCAAAAGTCTGTTTTCATCACTGCAAATGTCCTTAGGTAAAGATAAGTGCTCATTTGCCAGTTATGAGCATCCATAATCCCAAATAATATAAACTTTTCCAAAAACTTTTGTTCTTACGTTGGTATTTTAGAGCTGGCAACACATCAAAATTCTGATCTCGGACAATTGACTTTATCTTTGTAAGATTTATTTTCTCTCTTTCCCTGATGCTCAAAA
Organism: Ptilonorhynchus violaceus; assembly: GCA_013397565.1. Taxonomy (NCBI): domain Eukaryota; kingdom Metazoa; phylum Chordata; class Aves; order Passeriformes; family Ptilonorhynchidae; genus Ptilonorhynchus; species Ptilonorhynchus violaceus. The sequence goes on from VZRJ01005582.1 coordinate 946,362, forward strand.
GTCATTCTTATGCTACGGAGAACAGTTTAACAACCAGTTGCCGCATTTGTGCATATTTTGTAATGCACTAATTAGAATGAAACTGTAACATGACTTTGGGAGATGGATCTGAATGACATCTTTTACATAGCATTATTAACTAGTAATACATACAGAAGAGCTTTTTACTTAACTTCCCATTTTGGTGCTCAAATGGTTGATAACATGAAAAAATTAAAAAGTACAGTTTTATCTATAACTAACCTTTTTAAACCATCCTCATGCTAATTTCATATGATTGCTATCAATATGTTTTTAACAAACAGGACTACACATGGGACTACAGATATTTATCATCATGCCAAATCATATTCCTGGAAGAGAAACAAACAGGCTTTCAAGAACTTTAAATATCTTCCATGTCATCCTATTTGGCCAGACCAGACTCGATACATAATTGTTGTTTTTCTTTACTCTTAAATCTTTTCCTAGTTGTAGTCTTTGTTTCACCTTGAGAGGAAATTGCTTGTTCCTGCTAGAATAATTTTCTTTACACTTGAGGACCAGATATCTTTATAAGGGATTAATCCTCAAACCCCTGCGGGCTAAGTACATGTAAATGCATTGCTTTATTAGTCATACTTGGCAAATCTGAAGGAAAAAAAGCCAATCCTTGTAAGGGTTTTATGGAAGCACTAGGTTATACTTTGTACAGCAGCAAGGGAATCAGCAGGAAACACCAAATACTCAAGACTTCCCTCTTCCCTAGGGTGTCTTCCTCAGAAAAGTAACAGAGTTAATCCCCTTCTGACTTGGTCTCAAAGAACAGATTCTTTTGGAACAGAACAGGAAAAGAGGGATCTCCAGATGCTGTGAAATTATACCTAAGGCCTAGAATTGCCCTTAACTTCCATGGCACTATTTTACATTTTTTAGTTGGCAGCATCTCAGACTTGACATAATTTATTTTCCCTGAACTATGCTAAATATTCATAAGACTTCATACTCCATCCTTCCCTATAGTATACTTCTAAGACATATAAGTGAAGAAAGAACCCATATAAATGTTCTCAATGATTCTTTATGTCATTTGTTTGTTCTTTTCTGCAGTGGTTAGAAGACTGTGTTGTCATCATTGTGTGGATAAGCAGCAATTTTCCGATAAGGCAAAGAGAAATTATTAGATGTTAGCTGAAAAAGGGCAGTATGCATTATTAGACAAGTTTATTGAAAATAAAGGTAAAAGGAAGTGGACATGTGATAATTATGTCTCAGAATTTTACATTATTTTCTCACTCTTTTTTTTACATATGTATAGTCACCATTGAAATACTTCCGAGATTTGGCTATCTTTCCCAGTCTAAGATTTAAATCAAAAAGGTGAAGAGTAACAGATTATTTGTTTATTAATTTATTTGGGATCACAAATGGTGTTTCTCAGCTTCTACAGGGAAAAATCTTCATTTAAGCTCTGTTCAAATACACATTCATAAGAAAACTGTTGAATCTCCTGATGAAACAAAAGACAAGCTTTGAACTCCTTACACCTCTGTGTGGCATAAATACTTCCTATGTTCTTTCTTCTTACACAAGGAAGTCTAATATATCCAAGTTACCTCTCTAGCAACCGGTAAATTATGATAAATTAGGCAACAGTTAAATTATTATTGTCCAGTACAATTCATCTCTCCTGAAAAGCTTAGGCACATAAAATAATGGTTTTTGACAGACAAGGATGAATACTTGAGTTTCATGTACCAGCACAGCACCTTCTGATAACCAACACACAGTGTTCGTATCAAAATGAGAGACATCCTGCTGTAGTTTTTTAGAGCATATTAATAAATGTGCCAGGAAAAGATCTTAGGCGTGTGCCAAATCTCTCTTTCCCTGATACATCAACCAGTTCTGAAACCATTTTCTTTTGGATTCACTGATCACTATTTATCATTAAATGTAGTTGTTTTTAAAGGACAATAACTAACATGATTCCTGTGGCAGTTAAGTTTTATCTAACTGTAAACTAGAAAGTTAACTGCTTACCTCTACGGAAAAGATTGTGCACAAAGTGCTCTTTGCTCACTGAATTGTCTTTAGTGAGGCCTTTGACATGAACCCCTTAAAGTCAAATTGACAAGATATGGACTGGATAAGTATGCGATAAGGTGAGTAGAAAATTAGCTGGACTGTCAGGCTGAAATGGCAGCGATCAGTAGCACAAAATCCAACTGGCAGTCAGTTAGTAATGGTGTCTCTCAAGAATCTATACTGAGGCCAGTACAGTTTACATGTTTACTAATGATCTGAGTGATGCAACAGAGTGGATAGAGTACACCCTCTATGAATTTATGGAAGATACAACACTGGCAGGAGAGACTGGCATACCGAACAGGACAGCTGCTGTATGAAGGGATCTCAGTGGGCTGGAAAAATGACCTGAAAACTTCATGAAATTCAGCAAACGTAAATACAAAGTGTGTTCCAGAAAAAATCCTTGTCATCCTGGTGGGCAAGTAACTGCATCCAACTATGGGATCCCCAGCACAAGAAGGACATGGATCTGTTGAAGTGAGTGCAGAAGAGGGACACCAAGATAATTAGAAGGATGGAGCACCTCTCCTGTGAGGAAAGATTGTGAGAATTGGGTTTGTTCAGCCTGGAAAAGAGAAGGCTTTGGGGTGACTTAATTACAGCCTGCTGTAGAGAATCAGACCTAAGCACGTTTTGTCTCAAAGATGCTGACTGTTATGATAGGAAATATGTGGTCAGAGGAGAGGGTCTCAGAGGTGGGGCAATGCTGTTCTGAGCCAACTTTCTGCTCCACCTTGAGACTCACGCTCAGAGCCCCCCTCCTTGTGTCACTTCCTTGTGCCCCCAAGTCACTTCCTGGAGAAGGACTGGCTGTGCATGCGTGAACGAAACAGCACACAAAGTCTAGTTTACTTAAGAGGCATGCACCAAGTGAACTATAAAAGACAGTGGATTGGCCCCCTCCCTCTCTTTTCTCTGGCTCTCTTTCCCGTCTATTTCTGCTCTCTTTCTCTTTTCCTTTGTCTCAAAACCCCAACTCCAGACCATCCACATGGCGGGACCAGTGAAGGGATCTAAGGACTGGTGATATTGTTTTCTGCCCTTGCTTTGCCTGAGTAAAGCACTGCTATCATACTGTGGGAGACTGGAAGGATTGCTGGGTCCAAACATGTCGGGTGCATGTGTGTGGTAGAAGGGACAGGTTGGGCCTTGCTCCGGAGTGGTGATGTCCTGCCCTGCACACCCCACCCTCCCGGGCCTATATCCCAGCCCTGCAGTGGCTGCCAATCCCTGGCACACCAGAGGCAATGTTCCACACCCCACCCCCAGAGCCCCTAACCCAGTTCCTGAGTGGACACCAGACAGGAAATCCCACCTGGGGGAAGGGCCCCAGGAAAGCCAAAGGGTGCTTAAACTGAAGCATGAGGAAAGCACATGGCTTGATCCTACCTTTCCTTGGTTGTTATATCAGCTGAGACACCACTGAAACACAGGAGTGGTAGCTATATTTGTCCTTTTCTATATCTTTTCTCTCTTTCTCTCTTTCTTCTTATAATTCCCTCTTATTGGAGTTTTGAGTAGTTGAAAATTGGATGGATTTGGAGTTTGCTAAGTGGAATGGTCTAAGTTAATGCTTTGTGAAGTGTTTTATGTTGACTGAATGCTGCTTTAAACCTTTGCCAAAGTTCTCTCTTCTGAAGTTGCCAGCTTGGAATGCTGCATCAGGTTTTGGGCACCCATATACCAGAAAGACTGGATATACTGGAGCAAGTCCACCAAAGGCCACCCAGTTGTTCAGGAAGCTGGAACACATGACATATGAGGAGAAGCTGAGATAGCTGGGCCTGTTCAATGATGAGAAAACAGCCGAGGAGACACTGCTGTCTGTAATGGCAGAGCAAAAGGCAAAGCCAGGTACTTTCCAAGCTGTAGAGCGGGGACAGGGGGAAATGATGATATGAGTTGCAATATGAGATATTTCAACTCAACATAGGGAAATTAAATTTTGTCATTAAGATGGTCAAACACTGGAACGGGTTACCTGTATAATCTCCATCAGTGGAGAGATTAAAAATAGCCTGATCTGAGCAGAAGTCTAGACAATATTACCTCTGGAGGTCCCTTCCAAGCTACATTGTTCTGTGTGTCTATGACCTACAGGAATAATTGACAAAAAATCTGCCACTGAAACACAGCAAATTGCTGCTCAGAGAAGACCAAACACTGCCCCATAATCCAAATGTGTATTTTTCATGCATAGCATCAGTTCCTAGGCCATACACAAAGAAGGGCCAAAGAAGAAGTGAGTCTGGTGGGTTACCCTTTCCAACAAAGTCTTGTTTACCTTTAAGAGTGTATGCACCATCACAGAATAGGCAGAACAACTGTAAAAACACCCAACCCACCCAACTAATACCAACTGTATCTTTGGGTAAGATACCTTTATAGCTAAAGGAATGATAGAAAAAACTCTGTAAAATTTTTAACACCTTAGTGAATGGATTGACACTAGCAATGCTGACAATAGAGACAAGTAATATTTTGTCTGGATGACATGTACAGACTGCTTTCCAGCTTTAACCTTGGCGTTACCTCCATTGTTTTTCCATTCCCAATGATTTTTGCTTATTTTGAGTCAAACATTACATCTGTTGCTCATCAGTGACTCTGAATCTCTTTCTACATCCAGTGTCAGCATATAATGCTCACTCCATTTGCAACCTTTTTGGCCTAATCAGATTATTTTCCAATATCCAGGAAATTTTCCATTCCTTGATTTGACATTAGATAGACTATGGGAGAAAGGCTGCTACCAAGAAAAAAGGATATAAAGCAAAAAGTCTACTTTTTTCACTATAGCAGCCAATATCACACAAAATGACAAGATTGTGTTATAAACATTTTTCCTTTGAAGACAAGTTTGTCTCAATGCCCTACAATCTGTAAGTAGAAAACCCAAGATTTTTGAGGCTTTCTTAGAGAGTGAGCATCTATAGAACTGTGAATATAACTTGGCTAAACAAAAGCAATAGATTGGCAACTGATAAGCCAGTTAATTTAACCTTGCAATCATCAGTGAATATTGTAATGTCTTCAAAATGGTGAGGGAAAAAATTATCAACTCTTAACTTGTGCTGTCATTTCCCCATATAGTAATGTAACTTTCTCATCAGCATTGCAATTCTTTTTTGTAATCAAAGGAGCTTTTCCCTAATATAAGCTGTGGATGTCTCATCCCTGAAAGTGTTCAAGGCTAGATTGGATGGGGCCTTGAACGAGCTGGTTTAGTGGGAAGTGTCTCTGGAGCAGTGGGGTTGGAACTACGTGATCTTTAAGATCTCTTTCAACCCAAGCCATTCTATGATTCTGTGAATCTATCACTTCTCCAAGTGACAGAGGAGCTAGTGAGGAGAGGTGCTATGCTGGACCTTGTTCTCACCAACAAGAAGGGACTGGTGGGGAATGTGAAGCTGCAGTGACCATGAAATGATGGAGTTTGATATCCTCAGGGAAGTGAGGATGGTGCACAGCAAGCTCAGTACCTGGGACTTTGGGAAAGGAGACTTTGGCCTCTTCTGAGACCTGCTTGATAGAGTATTGTGAAATACAGCCCTGGGGGAAAGAGGAGACAAAGAAAGCTGATTGATAATCGAGTATCACCTCCTCCAAGCTCAGCAGCAATGCGGCCCATTGAAGGGGATGTTGGGAAAAAAATGCCAGGAGGCCTGCATGGATGAACAAAGAGCTCCTGGACAAGTTCAAACACACAATGGAAGCCTACAGAGGTGAGGTGGAAGCAAGGAGAGATAGTCTGAGAAGTTAGGCCTTTGAATACTATATTTGGTAAGAGGTCTAGCAAGCATATGCGGTCACTGAATAATATACACCAGCCCTTTATGTAATACAGGTTTGGGTTTGGATTAGGAGAAATGGTTTTATAGCAGTAACTAATACATATAACAGTTTTTACTAGACCAATGGCCATAATGTTAACACTCAAATTAATAAAGAACGATGACATTAAAAATGCCCTCAAAATTATTATTACAAAAATTAAATACATTATTTTTCTTTGATGTTCTGTTCACCCTTCAACCTATATGTCTCTGAGGCCTCGGATTAGTAGCACCAGCTTTTCTCAAATAATGAGATGGTAGGTTACCAATCAGCATCCTAACCCAGTGCCAGGAGGACTGCAAAGGTAGCGGTATATGTGGTTTACGGCTACCTGAACTGCCGTAAACACTTTTTCTTTTTTCTTTCTCTCTTTTTGTTTTTCTTTTTCACCATACAGACTATCTAGGGATACTCTTCATGGCAAAGAAGTCAGAACACTGATAGCTCAATAAAAACCCCTGTATTTTCTGCTTGAGGGAGAAAGTAGTTATGAACCTTAAGATAAGGCCTAAAAGAGTGAATATAATGCCAAAGGAAAGGGATGTGTACCAGAATGTTTACTACAGCAGTGTTAGCTCTGTTATTAGCTATGCTTTTCTGTAATAATTAGATAATTTACACTTTTGTAACTCCACCAATAACAATTATTGTTTTGTTTTAATTCGGTAACTACTGTTTAAATTAGATTAATATTAAGATCTTGTCTTTTGTATGTCTTTGCACTCATAGTAAGATATTTGGTGTAAGATTTACTTCATGTGTCTAAAGACAGAATGTTTCTCAAGGCTTATTGAAGGCCAGTTTCTCATCTCTACCCCTTGTAGGCAAATGGAACCAAAATGCTCATATATACTTCAGGGCAGACTTTGTCTGAGAAAAGTATAGTTCATCCAAACTAGTACTGTAAGGTGCTTCTGTGCTATGTTCAAGTTTGAATTGAATATTTTAGATGTGTTTTGTCCACTCTGTCAATAGGACAATCTCCATCTTATTTTCTCTCACAGGGAACTGAAATTTTTCCCAGAATTGAGTAAAAGTTTGAGCTAAAATATTCACAAGGGTAATAAAATTCAAACTTTAGCTAGAACTATGGATCAGAAAACCACAAGGGTGGGGGTGGTTTCATGCAGTGATTTGATTCCTCTCTTCTGAATCTCTAACTAATTCCGGAAGGTATCTAAAATCAATAGTGCACAGTTTAAAGTACAGATGTCTCTAGGTGCCTGGTTTGAACTACTCTAGTCTCAAGAAACAGATGCACATTTTACAGTCAGACTGCCATTGGATATAAACAGAAGATACCCAGGGAACAGTGATAGTAACTACAAGTTTCTCTTCTCTCCCATAAATAACTTAAAAGTTATTCTAACAGGAAAGCTATACATTGGGTCCCATCAGCTAATCCACTTTTCATCCTCTACTGACAGTAGGCAGGAAATAATGCTGTGGGGAAAGTGTGTGGAACAGAAACATTATAGGATGATTTTAATGGTACAATTTCTAAGCTGCTGTCAATTAGTAGTCAAGAAGCTTCCAGAACATTATGCTGCACCTGAATGGTCATGAGAGTTTCCTTACAGATTTGCTTTCTTTAACCTTACACATTTGCTTTCTTGCCTGCATAAGAGGCTAGCTTCGAAAGAATGCATGGAGTCCCCTCAGTTGAGATACGCTCTACTTTTGTGAATAGAGTTCTATTATGTGAGAGAGGTATCTAGCTATTATTCTTCGGGTAGAGGTGGGTTATAGCTTTGGTTATTTTGACAAAGAATAGGTTCTTGTCCAATCTTAAAAAACCAGCTTTTTGTTCTGAACACTTACTGGGTGGTTGCACCAATTGCAAAACATGAGTGAAACTCCCATTCAAACACACAGTTCACTGACAAAATATACTTGAATAACAATATTATGATTCAGCTGAAGTGTTTTTGAAGACAATTATTTTAAGGCAGGTTACTATTTAAGGTTCTCTGTGTCATCCTCCGAATGTTACTAAAGGTACTTGGCTCTCTTCTAATAGGTGTTATTGGAACAGTCTTAGTCACAAATAGGCATCTATTTTAGGTTAGGCATCTAATTACAAAAAGGCATTTTTTCACATCTGTGTATTAAATTGATATGAATACCTATGGAAGATTTACTAAAAAGAATGCTTTTTTTTTAGAAAATTTTTAAATACAGAAATGATTTCTTCAGAAGCCTATCTCCTGACAATTTATCTGGTCAATATTCTTACAAATGAGGGTCTCATAAGAAATACTACGTAATATGTAGTTCCTTTAAAAAAGCTGAAATACTTTTAACTGTTATTAATTCTATTTTGGCTTCTAGATTTTCAAGAAATAAAAAGTTTATATTTTGAATACTCAACACTTAAATTGTCTAAATTAAAAAAAAATACAAAAATCAAAAAGAAATAGTTAAAATTTAAAAAGTAACATGAGCTACAAAACAGTAGCTCTAATGAGAAGCAGCCATAAGGTGAAACAGTAGTACATAGCACAACACACTATGAAGTCAATGAGACTTAGCATATTTCAGAAATTAAATGATGCTATGAACATTCCCAGGCATTAGAAACTATTTGTCTACATTGCAAAGATGTTAGAATGATCCCTGACGTGATTTTGACACAAGCCAACTAGCCCTATCTCAAAGAAATATTTCTGAAATTTGTGCTTCATGTTCAGTAGTGGCTCACCTCACCTGCATTCCTTGCCACATGCACAGAATAATGAGTGTATTCACACAGAAATAAATATAGAAATAAAGTTTAATAAGAAGATAGGACAAACTATGCAGGGCTCAAACAGCTGGGTGTACTGATCAGTCACCAGCTTACAAATGACCGGCTGCTTTTATTCCTCTCTCTCCGTTTTTCCAAACTTGTCCCTCCCTGACCTGTCCTGGTCTTTCCCCTCCTTAACCCTTTCCCTAGAAAAGCCATGAAAAATCCTGTACAATGCCAAGTATTCCAAAATTACAACCTCCCCCCAGGTACATCACAGTAAGTGCTGCATTTGCTCAGTACTGACCCGTCATTTGAATGGCATTCTGGAGGCAGCTTGTTCTACTGAAACATCTTAGTGGGTTTTGCAATAAGGACAATGACTTAATCATTCAGCATCAATGGTCTTAGAAATAGCTGATTTTGGCTATCTGGGTTCCCCACTTTGTCATTGTTTCTCTGATCACTGCAGGGTCATTGGTTTTTTGTTCGCTTGTTTGTTTGAATTTTCACTAGCTGGACACTCTAATACTAACCTTGACAATTAGGTGTTAGAAAAATCCTGACAATAAAATGTAAAAGAAACACAGACTAAATATTTTGCACTGTCTCTCATAAGCCCTAACTTCATGGATGTAATAATGTTTCCTGCAATACAAATCTGAAAACTCTATATAAAGGCAGAAGTGAATACTCAGTTACTTCATTAAAACTAATACTAAGACTTAGATTACACAATAAATGATATAAATTGTCTTTACTACATCCCTTAATATTATAGGTACAAAGAAACAGTGAAAAAATAATTTTGTGGATTAATAATTCTATTATTAAAACACTGGGGTATAATAAAAATCTCCTATGAATTATCAGGATCACTTCCCTTCTGTAACTACTTTCAAGTTTTGTCTTCACTGTTGGGAATTGTACTGCTAATTTGAATTGTCTGTGAGGAAAAACCAGATTGTATCTTACACATAGGATACCCACTTCAAATAACCATGGAGTTCCAACAGACTTGACTTACAATTCTAACTGTACTTTAACGACAAAACACAGCTGATTTTAAATCATAACTGCATATCTAAAAAAAAAAGCCAAGCTCAGTCCCATTAAACACGTTTTAGAGTGTAGATGGATTTTATCATGATCATGACATTTTTTTCCCAAATTTTAAGTAAAGCTTATTCTGCATTATTTTTTCATTCTGCAATTTCCAGCTTTCTGACATACAGAAACTGCAAATGAAAAAACACATTTATGTCTCTCTTTGGAATAAGACTTCAGCATTGTTCTTGAGAATAGATTCACTTTATTTCTGAAATTCCATGGAATGACCTTTCCCTGTGAGGAACAATTGTCCCCCTTTGGCTAGCCAAACATGATGGTTATGTTGGTGGGAGAAGAAATTACTGTCTTCCTCCTGGAAAACCCTAAACAAGAACCTGAATTACTAGCTGTGTTTCAGTGATGGTGGATTCAAAATTTTTTCACTTGTCGAATCAGCTTACCCATTAATGTTCTGTTCTCCCACTTCAGTGAACAGTCTCACTCTATAGAATTGCTTAATATTGAATATTTCAAGTATATAGATTTCTGGATTTATTTATTTAATTATTTTTTAAAAAATAAACACAAATCTATGTCTGAAGAACACTTCACAGTAATTGTATTTTACATTACTGGAATACTTTCTTTTATTACTTCGGTACTTTAGCTTACCTAAATACTTTCCACCACTTCATATTGAAATATGTCCAATCACATAGTGAGATTTGCTAGTCACTAGACACTAATCGTCATTTGGTATTATTGATCAGCAGGATTTAACAACAGTGAGAAAAAAATTGGAAAGGACACCTCAAGGTGGTTGTTTCTTTTTGGCTACACAGAGGTTAACTTCAGTTTTACGGTAAGGCACTGGGCATGCTTGGGCATTTAGGATCATACCTGCTCCACAGAATGATGCTCTCTGCACAAAGCCTATTTGCAGTGCTAATTTACAGGTCTGCTGGTTGTAAAGACCTAATCATGCAAACTCTTTATTAGGATGTTGTTAGTGCCTTCCTCAAACAGTGAAACATAGCCATTAACCCTTGAGGAGTAAGAACATGGACGAACTAGGCCTGGGTAACAGTGTGAAGCTTCATATTGATATTTTTTCCAAGACTGTGAAGTGCTACTAGTCACAAAATAAACTAAAAAGTCAATTCAGAATGCTGTAATTTTTTTATACTTTCTTTTATAGCTTTGAAGAAGCAAGAGGCCAGATCTATAGATCTTAATGAAGTGAACACTTTCCCCTCAATAGGTGATTATTCTGTAGCCAGAATGACATAAGGTTTACTGTCTGAAACCATTTTTTTCTTACTGTTAACTGGTTTAAATAGCCTTCAATAGCCTGTAATTTTAAAAATAAAAGATGATTTGAGACTATGCTCTCTATCAGAGCATTAGCATACTTTTGTACATTGTTTTACAGGTGGTAAAAAAGGAGACAACAGACTCAGGATAATTATATAAGTTCTGCGAATTTAAGAAGAATAAATTTGAACACTAATTGAAGTTACTGAATTCAAAAAACAGATTCAGAAATCCAAATACTAAATTTTCAAATCACTGTAGTGTTCCAAACTTTTATTGAGTTTCTATTTGATGTATTTCTTCTGCTCTTTCTTCATTTGAAACCTCAACTGTGTTTTGCAAAACTTTGTAAACACCCTCATCTTCAACTGGATGCAATCAGAATCCTTATGAAGTTTTGAAAGAAAGTAGATTTCTTTCACAACTATTACATGAAACCCTTAGAAAAAATGGCATAAAACTGGGGGCATGTTTAATAAATTATAGGTTGTTAATTACCTTAATCCCTCCTAATTTCTGTATGATGGATATTGATAGTATAGTCTGTGATCACTTTATTTGGTGTGCTGAGGTTGCCATAGGGTGTCAGAAGCCTTGAGGGGTTAAAAGCATGGGGAGGAAAATAGTAAATGTTGTGTGATCTTTGTGATCCATTGCACAGATAGCTGTTACATGTGACTGTGCTGCATACCAATGCAAAGCATGGATCAATTCTGTCAGTTATGGGAGAGAAAACCTAGAACTATATATTTTTTAATCATTATTAATAGCTATTTCTCCTTTAGTTTACTTGTTTTCCTTCACAGTATAAAACTAGCTCACATTTTGACTTTGTAACATCTAATTCAAGTACTGGAAATCTTCTGAACTGCATTTGCTCATAGGTAATGAAGGTACAATAAGGAGGTACAAGAAAGACAAATACCTGGAGTCTCACAATAGCAGCTGAATAAAAATATGCTGTGTACAGTGATCCAGGACAAGGCTCTAACATGATAATCAGACTGAATAAGGCCAGCTTAAAACCAGTAACAGAGTAAATGGTGTGTTAGGATAATAGGGTGCTGACAGGATGGATGCCCTGCAGCTGAATCTCTCTTTTCTTTCTGCAAGATTTTGTATTGGAGAATTAAGCATTGTCTACCTCAGGCTTACTCAGTCAAAATGTATTTCTGCAGATGAAGCTGCTGATATGACAAGTAAAGGCACAGGGATAAGTCTTATAAAGCCTCAATGCTTGCAGGCATGAGTCCCTGCACAGTGAGCAGGCAGGGTCAGTGCTGTATCCTCTAGACAGTAACAAATAGAAAAGACTGTGTAGGTATAGAACAATAGTTGATAGAAAAAATAAATCAAGCATTATACTGTAGGGTCTAGTGTTACTATGGAGAAATGAGTCCCTTAGGGGTCTGCGAGGAAAAGCTTTGATATGCAAACCCGCTAAGTCTTTGGAAAGCATAATGCACTGAAAAAATGTACACACAAAAAAGGTCTGGTAGATTCATTACTATGCAAAAGCTCACTCACTAATAACAGGGTCAATAATAAGCAGAACACAAGTAAATGGCAAATCAGAAAAAATGGCAAAGGTGACACAGTTACACATCTTTTAAAACTTCCTGTATGCGTTTCACACAGACAAGCCAAAAATTGCCCTCTCAAAAAAGCCGTATTTTAAAAGTTTTAGTTTAACAAAAGAATATGTCTTTGTAAACACACTTTTATTGCAAAACAGGTAGAATTCCGTGATTCAACTAATCTTAAAAATGAACTCTTTCTATGTGCCTGCTGACAAACTGGAAACTAGTAAGGGTTTAATAAAAAAGAAGGCTAATGAAATAAAAAATATGAACATTATTTTACACTAATGCATCTTTATTTCTTGTTAGAAGTAACTTTACATTTTTAAACTAAGCAGTTCCATGAATGCTAGAACTAATAATGTGTGATTTTATGGATTAGTAATTAGCTAGTGATTAGCTTTGTGTCTGAGAAGGTGCAAACCACAATCAAGAGACAATAACTTGTTCTTAATATTGGGGTAATTTTAAGAGGTCTCTCTGTTGGTTCTTTGCTGTCCAGTAGTGCCTGTGCTTACATGGTTGCTTTTACCATACTCAGAGCATAGTGAGGGTATCTTTACTTGGTCTGTTCCATTCATGAAAATATGCAAAAATACAATTATCATGGAGAATCTTATTTTTATGTAAATTTTATTAAATTAATGGTAATTTGGAAGTTAAATGCTATCTCATGCTTGCTCTCCACTCTTCTGTCTTTCTCACATGCAGAGCATAAACTTAAGCTAGAGGCCTTTCTTTTTTTTAAAGATAAATGTATTGTCCATGGCCTCCTCTTACTTTAAAGGGTCTTCACAGACTTTCCCCTTTCCACATAAACCAGCTAATGTAATTTTTAGAGCAATTTATATATTCATTTTTAAGAGAAAATTCTTTTAGACACTTAACAGTCACTGTTTCTGTGGAGTCTTGTGTTTCTAAATTGTTAGGAAGGATAGCAACCAGAGTTAATTTTTGTCCAAAAGTGTTCTCTGAATCTTTGTGCAATAAACTCCTCATATTTTTCTTTGGAATTTGGAGGGTGTTTCCTTGGGAATATTACATTTTAATCAATTGAAATATCAGTACTGAGTTTTGTCTGTCCAGCAACACTCTGGTCGGTAAGTGCCACTGGTGGGGGCAAGTGTCCGTACCTTTCCCAAACCAGGTGTGTGTCGGGTGTGTGGGTCTGCAGTCACTGCAAACTCCCAGCTGGGCCAGCCAGGGAGTAGGAGGTCCTAAGTCTGAACAGGGATTTCAGGTGAATGAAGGGTCTGTGCTGATATTTGGAGGGACCTGCGAATGTGGAGTGCCTGTGGGAGGAGTTTGTGAGTTCTGAGTGTTTGCTGGACCAGTTGGTGAGTCAGGAACCTGTGGAGCTCTGCTGGTGTCTTCCGTGTGTACATGTGTGTGAGTCTGGCTCTGGAGAGTGTTCAGCTTCCCTAATGCTTGAACCTGCAAAGGAGAAGGCAGGAGCTGCATCTGTCAGCCTGAGCATAGACCCCCGGAGCCCAGGCACCAGGCTGGGCTCCAGCAGCTGGCAGGAAGAATTCTTCCTGCTGCTGTAGGCAGTAGCTGCTCCTAATAAACCCTTAACACTCAGATTTTGAGGAACATTTAAGAAACTTCCTATGGCTATGGACACCACCCCCTAAACTGTAAACCAAATTATCCATGATTTTCCCACCAAATATGAAACTACAATGAGAATACAATTCTTTCTAAATACGAGGTCTTTTATGCTTGGTAATTTCATTTTTACTCAGGTACACAGTCAATATTAGCCTCTGCTTTCGTCTGTAAAACTACATGTATGGTTTGCAACTTTCTACTTATTCTGACGGGTAACCTCACTTTTAAACAGTCCAGAAATATTACAATAAATCATGGACACAGGAATTAATAATTGTCTAGAAGAGATAGTTTCAATTTAATTTGAATTTTGGTAGTTCTATAAGACTTTTCTTGGAGTGTAACTTGTTGGGTTTTTTTCTTTTTAATATGAATATTTCTAAAGGAATTATATTCAGAAATGCTGAACTATTATGGGACCCCAAATAGACTATAGTTTTAAAGAGAATGTTCCTTCTACAGGTATTTTCCCAGAGGAAGGCTAAAAAGACTTTTACATTAAAAATATAAGTTTTATCAAAATAAGAGAATACTTAAATCTTTTTAAATGATCTCAAAGGAAGGAAAGAATAAAACTGAAAAAGAGGTTATATACTATTTTCTTAAACTTTGCAGACTTCGCTTGTTGTTGAGTCTTTGCCTTCAGACATTGCTTTTTGTTAGCCTTCTGAATTTCCTTGTTGTAGCAACTCTGCACAGTCCCATAAAGTCTTTCTTTTTACTCTGAAGCACGGCTAATTGCTGTTTGCTCCAAATTAACAGTTTCTCGGTCTTTGCATCATCTAAAGGATCTCACTCTTTGCTGCGACCTCTTTCCGCTCTTCATCCAGTAATCATTTGAACTTCCTCTTTCCTATACACAGTTCGTCAGCATGATAATGTATGATCTCTTGTATCATTCCCTCTTTTTGAATTTGACAATGTAGGTATTATAGGTGTTAGGAATCTGTTCTGCATAACCAGTTGACTGTCAAGAGGTGTTTGGCTAAACAAAATAGTTAACTAGTATCAGGTCAGCTGAATAACTCTGTGCTCTAACAACTATACACTCTAGGTGTAGATGATTGTCATGTGAGTTTACATTTGATGTAAGTGTAGTCAGTGAGATGAGATAGTTAAAGTTGCATTTCTGAAACTATAAACTGAATTCCACTCAGATTTTCCTGTTGGAAAATTCTATTGCTGCAGTTAGACAGAAGTGTTGGATGATGAAAGTTTTCTTAAATATATCCTAGTTACCTCTACAGAGTTTGAATTTTCAGTATCCTTTTTGTATCCTCTGTACTTACTATACATGTGAATGTGTAATTGAAGTTCTACTGCACAACATATTTTGGTTAGTTCGTAACCAACTCATCAGTCAGAAGTTAGCCAATTGTACCCATGTTGTTGCATTTGCGTCTTTTTCACTAATATGAAAAAATCGTGGCTCCATTAGATGGTCACTTCATGTTCACTTTAATCAGACTGAAGTTCAGACTGAAATAAACGTATGGGTCCTACCACTTCAACTATTTGCTTCCATTGCCTTACTCATATAAGCCCCCATAGCTATTCACTCACTCCAGCCCTGTGTGTTGGGAAAAAGCATCAGAAAGGTAAAAGCGAGAAAACTTGTTGGTTGAGATAAAGACAGTTTAATAGGTAAAGCAAAAGCAGTGCACACAAACCAAACAAAACAAGGAATTACTTCTGCTTCCCGTCAGCAGACAGTCGTTCAGCGATCTCCAGGAAAGCAGAGCCTCATCACGCATGACGATGACGTGGGAAGACAAATACTGTCACTCCAAATGACCCTCCTTCCTCCTTCTGCCCTCAGCTTTTATTGCTGAGCACCACATCATAAGGCATGGGATATCGTTTTGGTCAGTTGAGGTCACCTGTCCTGACACTGGCTGTGTCCCTTTTCAGTCTCTTGTGTATCCCCCACAGTACTTGCCAGTGTGGCGGTGTGAGGAAGCAGGAAAAGCCTCGACACTCTGTAAGCATTGTTCAGAAATAGCTAAAACATTCCCATGTTATTATCACTGCTTTGATCACAAATCCGAAAGAACATGGCAGGAGCTACTATGAATAAAATCAACTCTATCCCAATCAGAACTAGAAGAAATCAAGCTTTTGTTGATATTATTGTAATTTGAGACAGGATTTGTTATATGGTGTGTTTTGCCTAAGCACTTTGATTTTAAATCTTCCTTTTTTGTTTGACGGTAAAATAATTATGCTTTAAACTGAGATGCCTTTTACTTATTGGTCTATTTACATCCATGTTATGATGTGAGTATAAATCCAGCCACTTCAAATAGACTCTTCACTGTACACTATTTTGGTCTGACCAAAATTTGAAGTAATAGCACGGAAAACACCTCATTTTTCTTAATTATCCGCTGGAATCTTCTCAGCAAACTCTTCTCCTGCATTGTCTGGGAGGACTTTTTTCATTGCTGATCAGGTCCTTGTGAGTGGATCTACTTATATTTGTTCTGGATCCTGTAGATCATTTCTCACGTGTTGTCCAGAAACATCAAACTCAGCATACATTTTGAACCTCATTTTCTGGATTTTATTTTCTTCCTAATAGCTTCTGCAATTTGCTGGAGAGAGTAGACTCTTTTTTGTGATAACATATGATAAGTATTATTGTTAGTTTTCTATATGGAAGATTACAACAGTTTCAAATGTGCCGGAATTTTGTGTAAGCCAGAACTTTGATGTGAATCTACTCAGATCTTTCCTTGTCACTTAATATCTTGAAGGCATAAGCTTTTTTTATTTTTATTGTATGTACAATAAATGCATAATCCAATGAACATTGATATATATTTCTTAAACTTTTTTCTATTTGGAGATACTGACTTCTTTCTTTACACAAACTGGGGACTGAATTTCTTGTCTCTCCTTTTCCTTCTTGTAGATAATTTTTCTTTAAAATTGCAAAAATATCTTCTTTAAATATACCTTTAAGTATGTGATTTACATAAAGTCTAGTATTCTATGGCACTATGACTGTGTCAAACAATTTGAACTTGCTTATTATGGTATTCTTCACATTGTCTGTCCCTTTTTTACAGTTCTTGCTTTCCACATGAGAATTATGCTAAAAGTATGAATAATTTATGCAATCTAATAGCAGCTTCCATGCTAAATTGTCATTGCCTCCAACTATGTTGCCTTCAGAATGTATTAGGCTTGATACAGTTGTCCTCCACAGTTCCACATGAAGATCCTTTTAATGAGATGTGGCATGGACAAAAGTGTTGGTTGTGATTACTGTTCACACTTTGTGGTCTGAAGTAGGTATGTCTCAGGCATGTTTCTTAGCATCTTTTATTTTACATTTCACCCTTAACAATGCAAAAAATATTAACTTTCTGGAAATAATGATCCTTTTATATGAAAAAAAGTTTTTTATCAGAGAAAAATAATGCCTTCTCAGAGTTAACTCAAGATCATAATGTAGATTTTAATGTGTTATTTTCTGTGTTAAAGATCTTTCACTTTAATGGAGATTTAAAAAATACAGAGAAGAAAGATTAATATTTTTTTAACTTTAAAAGACATCTTTAACTGAATTCACAGTATTGCAAAAGGAAAAAAAATGTTCTAGAGAGATTTGTTTTAAAATATTGGGAAAAATCCATACTTTCCTATACTTTCTACATCTCTTTTTTTTTCCCCAAAAAAAGATTGTGCTAAATTAATTGCAGTATTTTTGCTCTATTCCTATGTATCCATACAAAAGTCCCCATATATTTGGCTTCTTGCTCTCCACATAGTCTAATAAGTTTGGAAACAGAAACTTGCTTCTTTATTTTTGACACTGCAATACAAACTGCTAACGATGCAAAGATACGACATTCACGTTGCAGCAAAAAAAATATACAAGCATCATGCATAATTCAAAATTATCTACTCTGTGAATGATCAGGATGTCAAAAAGGTTCTGATTGCTCTTCTGTTAGAGTAGGAGAAATCCAAAGTTTTGGCTGATACTTTGTCGAGGGAGTCAATGTCTAAGATAAAGAGTAAAATTGAAACATAAGTAAGTGTATTTTTAAAGTAAATTTAGGCAGAAGCGTATGTATTTACACTGATCCACATGTAGTTCCTGGGATGCCTTCTTCTTTGATTTCTCACAAATTCTAGAGAAACAATTATTATTAAAGATCATAATCATTACTAAAGATGCATTTGAATATTTTCCTGAAGTATCAGGAGTGGTGTGACCAAGGATATTCTGAGATAAAAATGAAACTTTAAAGTGCACACAAGAGACAGAAGTATAAAAAATTGCAGGCAATTTTCACTTGCATTAATCTAAGATGACATCTCCTATTACTGCTGCAGCTCTGCTGTTGGCTGATAAGAGGGTTGCTGTGACCTTATGAGCTAAAGTACACAAGTCAAAGTGAAGCAAATATATTGAATATTTTTCAAGTAGGGGTTACTAAAACTTACATACAGAGCAATCTTATTTGTGTTAGGAAATCTATCAACATCTTTGTGGTAAAAGTGATCTGTGATGGTCAGTGATGTTTCTTTTCAGTACTTTTGGGTACTTTGCACCTTGCTCCTAGCTGATGGTTTTCTTGGAGGGGGCTGTGTGTGTGGTTTTGCTTTTTGGTGCTTTTGAGGGGTTTTTTTGCTTGTNTGCTGGTTTGGGTTGGTTTTTTTTTTTATCTGAAAGGCAATTTCTTATTATGAGCCTTGTCCCTCTGGAATGAAATTATTTACCTTTTTTCCCTTTATCGTGTAATTAACATAGATAAAAATTAACAATGAATTAGCCATCAGTTTGAAATTATCATTTTCAGAAATTCTGAGGTCTTTACATGTGTGCCCTTTCATGACTCTTTCAAGGTATGGTGCTTACTTCTATCTTAGAAAACAGAGGCACTGCTTTCAACCAGCTGAGAAGGTAGGCCTTTGTATGTGGGTTTTTTCCCTTATTTCTTCAAGACAATATAGCTATGTCTATATCTAGTTTATATCTATATTTATGTCAGTTTGTAACCACATATCTATATCTGCACAGATGTGTGCATGTGAAGACACAAAGCAAAATTGTGTTTCTATGAAAATATAAGGTTTAAACATGAAACTGTATTTTTGTGGCACTGTTGTTTACATAAATATATTAAACCAATCTCTGTGCATTCATTACTTTCATTCCAATCATAAATAACCCCAGAATGCCAGGATAAACTTGCAAGCCTTGTCTCTGAACAAGTAACATTATCCATACAATTTTTGCAGAGAAATTTCAAAGATCATAAAATCAGTTACTTGATCATAGCCTTGTCTTCAGTGAGAAAATTTCCATTTGTCTGCATGACTTCTTCCTCAAATGATGAGCAAAAATATTGAAACAGTAATAGCTAAGCAGCTAGTGTGCATGGACTACCAGTTATGTGGAGCCATAGTATACTTTTGAGGCATTTGTACTCTCCACTGGACAAGTCACTGCTGAAACTGGGCCACAGTGTGAGACAGTGCAGTTTGTTTTGACATGCCTGATCCCCACTAGTAATTCTGGATGGACTGAATAGGATTGAAGGGGTATGCCACACAGGAATGAATGATACCACTTGAGGAGTGAAAAGGGTATTGATACCACACAGACATCAGCCATGGGCTGGATGATGTAGTGCTTAGGTAGATGTATTTTTTGCACTTCTCTGGCTATGCTAAAAGTGCAAGTCTAACATGGAGGAAGATGACTGTACTAGCTGTCCTTTGCCTTCAGACCGGGTGAACTAAAGAAGGAAAGTGCCTCAGTGATACCTGTTCCTACAAAATGCCCAGGTTCTCCTGGAGACAAGAATCTCAGTGAGTCATTACAGAATTGCTTTGCATTCCTTGGATAACACTTGTATATTTGTTGTTCCTCTGGTACTTTTTTTAAAAAAAATTTTTAAATCTGTGTAAAAAACCTGCTTCTTACCAGTCACCCATGGGCAAATTGCATGTGCAGAGCTGGAATGCTGATGTCAGAAGAAAGGATTTAAAAACATAAATTTAAGCACATAAAACCATTTTAATGTCAGTTTTAAACATTGAAAATAATAATTACACAGGAACTCCTGTCTAGAGAATCAGAAACAGATTCACCTCTCAAAACTCAGGTTTTCATGAAAGTGACAAAAACTTTTTACAAGACAAATCATCTTGTTCTTTCAGTTATTACACTGAAAAACGTTCCTATACTCAGTTGATTGAGGTGGCATACCAGTAATTTTAGAAACTGAAGCACTTTTCAATGTGAGGGGAAAATTAGGTGATGCTTTGAAACAGGATCAAGTATCTGGAGATGACATTGGACCTTAGGGCATTCTGGAAATCCTCTGCTAAGATGGCATACAGCTGCCTGCATGAAAATAATGAAAAACATGAAAAAATCAGTAGGGAAAAGGAAAAGATTATGGTTAAGATGGCATAGAACTGGACATTATGACTTCACCAATATAAGAGAGGTGCAAGAGAAAAGAATTTGAGGTTTTAAATGGATTCTATTCCCTTCTGCCTCACCTATATCTCAGTTTCCTAAAGTTTGTCAGTTCATTCTACAACATTTCTGTTACCCCTCTAATTTAGTTCTCACATAAGAGACTGAAGGATGTAATCTTTAAGGAAAAGCATTTAATGAATAATTTAAAAACTCCAGCTCCTTGGAATGCTTCCTTTTTTTTCAGGGTCGTGTAAGGAGGAACTCCACACCTGCCCCTGAACTGAGAGTTAGTCCTGAAAAGTAAGTCAAGCTGTAAAGCACATCCTGGAATAGAAAACCATTTCAGCCTCTTCCCCTTCAAATAAATTAAAAAGGATTTTGTCTGCAGCTGAAAATGTCATTATCATCAAAGTCTTATTCTGACACAGCAGAACAAGATCAATTTCTCAGAGACACTGCAGTAGGTTGACTGCAATATGTGATTCTCCTTTCCCCTAAAGCTGCAAGCAACCCTTGACAAATTCACTCTGCTTGCTTGTGAGGGAGGGGGAATGCTATTGGAGAGCAATATTTAAATGTACTGCTAAAATAGAGCCTCAAGTAAAAAAAGGAACCCTTCTCTAGTAATCACTGAGAATGAGAAAAAGAACATAACTCCCAAAGACATAAGGAAAAGAAAAAATCCACATGACAGTAAGAAAGGAGAAAAGAGAGCAATTCCCTTTCTTCACAAATATGAGTGTATGTGTGAGTGCACACTCACAAATACAGATTTCTGTTTGGAGAGCTGCAGCTTGTTGAGGGTGAAATGAAAGTAAACAAACCACTTTTTTCTTAATATACTTTTTTTTAATTTGAAAGTCAGCACTTTCAAATATTTCATCAGTTTTAAAAAATTTGTGTCATATTCTGGACACTAATTCTTTTGCAAGAGATCTTCTGAAAGATTTCTGAAGGGGAATTATTTTCTCCAAATCATTGTGAAAGACTTCTTTTTATATGGAAAATGTGTTTCACATTTTAGTCTGCATTGTTTGTACATTTAAACTTGGAATTTTGAAAGAACTAAGTACTTTAGATACCAGATCCTACTTAAAAGCTGACCCTTAGGTTAAAATTCTCAGTATGTCCAGAGAAAAAGTGGCTATCTTTCCTAAAGGCGTGTCTAGTAGATGTAAATATTAGGTGGGTAGTTTATTTGGAAATTTTCATATCTCAACAGCTGGGGCTGGGAATATTTCTGGAAGTAACTCAGAGAAAGAAAAGTGGCTCCCTAGAATGTGTGTGATTCCAAGGTGACACAGGACATGTCTCTGGTTTCCTGAATGACCTGAATACATCAGTCTCAACGCTCCTTCCTGTTTAGCTTTCTCTTACATTAACAGCACAACCCATAATGAGTCATGGAGTACAATGTTTAACATCCTTGGTCTAATGATCTGTGAATATAAATCTCTTTTTTTGGCAAACCCTATGTCAATTAAGAGCCAATTAAGTCAACTGGTAGACTATGGGATGCTGTAATTACGTATTCATTGTTGAAGGCTGGCAAATTGCCCAAAACTTGTTCTTCAGATTTTGCTTAGAAGCATTTTTAGAAAGTTCTGTTGATATTAAATATATCAAATTTGAGGTGATGAACTTGTATTATATAATATATGCTTATTTTTTAAGAGAACTTTTATTTATCAGTTTTCCCTGTCAAAGTTGTTTAAGATAAATAAAACACACAGTGTGGCATTGTAGCATGACCAATTTTTTATTTTCTTTGTAGATGTAAGTAGTACTGATAGTACACTAGCTAGTGTTGCATGATGTTAATCTATTTTATGACATGCTTTTTCCAGGCTGGAACTCCTTAGCTCATATTTAAAACACACAAAACAAATATTATTGAAGTGGTTCTTTGGTTTATTAACATGTAATTAGCCAGCCATCAGTGAACTACATGATCAGGATAAATATTACCAATAGATCAGCTAAACAAAATATTAATAAAACCTGAAAAATTTCTATGCATGTTTTCATGAATAGTTAAAAAATGTTCCTATTTCCCCTGCCAACACACACACATACACACACAAACACATTTACATGTATATCCCCTTTCTCAAAGTCCTTGTAGTTTACCAACAATCCCCTTCCCTGGGCATGCAAGGAGTACACATGAGTGTTTGAGCTTTGCCTGTACCTGTACTGCTCCCTACGACCTGCAACTGCACACACTGGACATCAAGTGCCCCTTGAGGCAAAACACACATCTGAGGTGCTGGTCCCTGTGGAGCGCAGTAGCTGAAGGCAGCCTTTGGGGAGGCTGCTGTGCCCAGACTGGGCAGTAGTAGTGATGTCATATGGTGATGTCTTTAGTGTCAAACAATGTCTGAGTGCTGCTGCTTCCACTACAAGGTTTCTCCCTTGCCCTCTGTTGAGTATATTCACGTTTTCATCAGACTTCTCTTCCAGCTGTTTCCTTCTTTGCTTCAAGTCTCTTTGTCTCTTATTGGTTAGTGTTTAATCCCACTGAGGGCTGGCTTCCTCTTTAACATGATCAATTTGGGGCAAATATTCTTTCAGATAGTTTCATATATTCAACTCACATACACTCAGTTTATACTCACACAAGTCATGTTGTCCAGGCTGTTTGCTAAGGGTGGGATGTGCAAGCATTTGACTTTATACAGTTAAGGGTGAACTTTACTCTTATGGATAATACGTACCAGAGATTTCTTGAGATCCACTTGACATTTTTGTTTGATTGGACTTTCTTCTACAAATGCAGACTTTTGGGGAAGTGTTAATAGATTAAAAAAATAAGCAAACTCTGATTGTATAAAAAATAGTGAGTCATTCATAGGCTTCAGATTAATTAAAGTGAATTTTGATACTCAGAAGAGAGGCATTGATCCTAAGAATAGAAATACTTAGAAATAGATTGGTCATGTTTTCAGAAAAGTCTTTTCATCATTTGGCAGGATACATGATTTACCCCACTTACGAATTCTTATGTCTTGACTGTAATTTCTTAGATCAAATCTGTTTTAAATTATTAAGATAATATTACACTCTTGGTAGTGACAGTTACACTTTATTATCTCTTGGGCTTTCAGCTGTTTGATATTCTAATGTGTAATTAAGTCTGAAGAATGCATATTTGTTTAATGACATTTATAGCTGCTAAATCAAACTTCCATATAATTTTCTCACTGATAAAACCTACTTAGCAAAGAATTTTAAAAATAATTTCACTAACTCTTTAAGGAAATTGTATCCAAATAAAGATTGTATTTTTTTTATTTAATAAAAAAAGGAGTAATTATGAACAATCATGGAAATTTTGTCTTTTTTGCCTGTCTGAAACTGCATTAGTCTCCATAGTCTTTTCTTTCAGGAGTACTTATTAACTCAAACATAGAACTGTGTTAATGTAGCTTCAAGTTTACAGCTGCATCCTGCCTGGACAGCTCAGAGTAACTGAGGGAGAACTTATTTGCATTAAGACCGAAAAACAGTGAAACAAGAAGAAGCCAGTCTTTGATCAGCAGTAATCCTGAGCGAGTTGCTACACCTGAAACTGGAAAACCACAGTTTTTCATTACTTTAGAATATTTTTATATTTGTAGCAAGTCTTTTGTTGTTGTTTCGTGCTTGATTACAAGAATAAAGTGATTATGCTATGTCATGTTGAGAAAGTTGACATTTTAAAACGTCTTTTCTGAGAAGGTAAATGTAGAGCAGAAGTGTTATTTTTAGCTCATAAAACCAGATTTTATGACCTTCCAGTGCTGAAACTGAGCTCAGTGTTGACAAATGCACAAGCTACAGGTTGATTAATTTTCAACTGATGCATGGGAGTTACTTTACTTGAAACTACATTGAAAAGGAAGTCTTCAGTGAAATATGCTAGAAATGTCAGAGCTCAGAAAAAACTGCAATTCATAAATGACTGGAATAAACTGCCTATTATTGTCCAGAGAAAGTTATGGAATGTTGTTCTATGGACATTGAAATGATTTCAAATATTTATACTTCCTTTTAAGTTTAGCAATAATAAATAGTTGCAAATCAGTTTCAAATTTCTGAATAAGGAGGTTTCTACCATATATATACTTATAGACACACACATGCAAATATGTGTTCTTATTTTAAAAATCTGGAGATTTTAGAAATCCTTTGGAAACGTGAACATAATGATAGGAAATTTTTCTGTGCTTCAGTCCAGTTCTTTATTTCGCAGTTCTACCCTGATGCAGAGACATGATGTAGTCTCCAAGTTACTGTATTGACTTGCACTTAAAACAGTGACATTCTTTCTAGCTCTAGACAGCTCACAAATCTATGTACTGATAACACATAAGGGATGACGCAGAATAAAGTGAGAACTTTAGTATATAGGCAGGGGATAGTTTGTGGTTTTCATATCTAAACAGTGAGACATTTTGACTGCTGGGTGCAACGCATTACCTGAAAATTATTTTAAAATGATAAATTATTTATTGTTCCATGTCATCTGTTAAACTACTATTTTTATATTATTGTACAAAGGCAACTGATTTGCAAAAAAGTTGATTTTTAAACCCACTGCTTCTGCTGAGGAGAAGAACTTTGGTTATACTTACTTTGTACTATCAGTGAATATTTTGTACGATGAATGAATTGATTAAAATTTGTTTAAATATTACAAATCCAGTTCGAGACAACAGATCGAGATGCTCTGCTGCAAGGTCTAGAAATCAATCCTGACAGAAAATATGAAATCTATAATTAGTTATATTAATGTTGTCTGTCATTAATATGTCTGTAATTCCTGATCTAGTAGTGATAGAGATTTGTCATTACATGCAATGGGGAATGGTATTGATACAAGATTCTTAGAAGAGCAAGGTTAATTTGGTGTTTGTGTTTCTAGACATTCAGATTACAAAATGATCATCTGTTCTCGTGTAGATTACCTGACTTGAGAGAAATTTTTGCAGAAGGAAAGACAGAACTAATGACTTCTGTTCACTTCACAACAAGACTGAAAAGAACAGGAACACCCAGAGGACAATTCTGGAATGAAATGTACACTAAAAAACCACTAGCTTGTCCTCTTTTTCTCTGCAGACTATAAATGGATCTCACAGTGGCTAGCTCATGCTTAGGTGTGACGATGGAGGGAACTAGGAGCGAGGTAGAAACAAAGTCACGACATGATTCACTGACTTAAAACCTAAAATCTCTACCCAGCAGGATGGGGTCATAATATTTGCACTTCTAGAATTTCTGTTCTCCCCACCCCCAGCTCAAATACCTCAGAGACCTAGCACTTCCAGTTTATTTCTGACCAATGTCATGGATGCAGAGGAACGAGATATTCTCCCTGATCAGAAAACTTGTCAGGGCCTGGATATTCATGTAAAGGCTCTACCTCAATCTCATCTTTCTACACAGCATCAGATGTCCAAGATGTCTCCCCCTGCTCTCTTCAGAGGCCATTTTTAAAAATAAACTATTACTTTCTAAAGTAGACTGTTGGCATCAACTGGCAACAGCCTTGCTAATCACACAGCTGCAAGCCAAGCCTTATGACTTTTTTGATATCTGTGTCCAACCTAATTGTTCCCAGGCTTTCTATTGCCCTATGATCTCCTGTCCCAAATATGTTCCCACAGTGCAAAGTTAGGAACATCTGTGAAACAAAGTTTGTCTCTTGGTTTCGTTTTTTTTTTGGTTTGTTTTCCTGGTCATACTAAGTGGATTATGTAGTTAGAGCTAAGGAGATGTACTCAAGGTTTAATTCATCTGGGTAGTATGTTTGAGTTGCTTTTACTCTCTATCAGGTGTCTAATTACTAATTAATATTGTTGGTAAATAATATTTAATACTAGTTGAGATGAATCCCACTACCACTGTCAATAAACATACATAATTGTCAATAAAATGGTAAAACCAGTAGAAAATAGATGGATAAAATATCTTAAAATGACACTTTTTAGTAGAATATATTTATGACATGAATACATCTGTAAATAAATAACAAGCTGGAAACAGTAAAGCTCATAAAAGTACTAAAGATAGTGATAAAGATTGGACATCTCCTCAAGTCCTGCCTTAGCCACTGCCTTGTGGATATCGCAGAAAGCAGTTCTCTATGATGAAGGATGCTTTTTCAGACCATATTACTCACCAGTCCTTATGCAAATGGACAAGGCCCCAGATCTCCACTAATGAGGGCTTAGCTATTCAGCTTGTGTGTACACAATATTGTTGCAGATATTAAGTTAAGGTGTCCGGTGACTAGCTTTCTCTACTGCTTAGATGTACTCCTCCTTGCTTTTCAGTATTTAAATTTGTTCAAACACCTAACTTATAAATATTCATATTCTTCTTGAAAATATTTTCTATTTTCACATTATCTTTTCAGTAATAATGAGAAGAAAGACAGTCATAATACTTAATAATCTACCTGGAAATGCATGTATGTATATTATATTTTGCTGTATTTTTTTCCTACTTACAGTCAGTATTTCTTTGTACAGGAGATATCTCACAGCATCTTTACTATGTAGGCATGGAAATTTATTTCATAATTTAAATTTAATTATGAGTTCCTTTTGTATATAGGAGGTTTCTCTGCTTATTAATAATGTTTCTATTCATTTATTTATTTAATTGCAGTATAGAAAGCCATTTCACGAGTAACATGATTTAAAGTGATTTACATTGGTTTCGTAACACTATCAAATTACAGACATGTTGTAAGAAAATATTGTGCAGGGGTAAATTTCTTTTTTCTGTTAAAAAGCTGTAGAAATACCATGAAGGCAGGAAATGAGATCAGGTCTCTTTACAGCTGAGTTTGACAGCAACATTGCAACATTTTCTGCAGATTGAATATATTGCAATGAGTTTCTCTAGTAAAGTTGCCTTCCTTGACTTCCACCATGCAGATTTTATTTTCAGAATTCTTTCAATTTTTCTAAAATTCATACAGAATTATGGGTGGAAAAAACGGAATTTTTTTAAGAATTAATTAACACATTTCTCCCTAGAAATTATTACTCAACATCTGTGAAAGTATTTCTTGTTTTTCCTGTGTTTACTTTGTAAGTGCTGTATATACCTATTTGAATATATAGCTATATTTAATCAGATCTTCTGGTTTTCTGTTGTTTTATTTTTTTTGTAGAAATATTGCATATGTAGAATCGTGAAACTATGATCAGACATCAAGTAAAATCTGTCTAGACACAGACACTGTATGGCTTATTTGCATAAAACACAAGAATGACAATGCTGACATAAATCACCTTTATGTTTGTTTAACTGTAACATTACTGGTTATATGGCACTTGCCTCAGCTGCTCTGGGATACTGACATTTATTGGTGGACTGACAGTAAATAGTAAATCCCTAAGTTGCTTTTTGAAGTTGATAATGTAAGAAATAAACTTACAAATTAGAACTCTCTTGGTGGGTCCTGAACTCGACTGATGGATTCAGTAGTATGTAACAACAACATTAAGGAATGCAATAAATTGCTTGAAGTATTAACTGTGAAAAACATGAATAATAATTAGTAGTTAGCATTTGCAGTAGATATAGCATCCATGTGACACTTCAGAGACTTTAAAAGTCAATCTGTATTTCACACTAGATGAATTATATTTTTATTTCAGGCAATGACATTATTATGCCTGCGGGCAGTCATCAATCATCCTCTGACCTAAAAGTCATGGATCACTGCTATTAGGATTTTATTAAATTGGTAAAGAAAAACTCTGAACTTTGAGGGGGATGACATTTTACATGGAGAAAGATAATACAATAAAGCAAAACGTTGCTATCAACAATAAATGAACAGCAAATATACATTTGAAACAAAAATCCAATGAAAGGCAAAATTGATATAAATAATACAGACTACTGGCTGCTTTTTCTTATTTAGTTAAAGTTTTATTTAATCTTCCCTAGTTAACACAAAGCTTTCAAGGATTTTAACACCTCACCTAGGATGTTTAAACCATCTCTTCTTGTTTATCTTTTATTACAAGTGAACTGCCAGTATCTCCTCAGACAACTGAAAGCAATAGCAATTCAATTAATTTTGTTACATTTTTGCAAGAAAATTATGCAGCTAGCTAACTGAATGGTTATAAACAAAGTTACCAGTTAATCAATATCCTATTCTTTCATTAATTTTCTGCTCAAAAAAATTTTTTCATAACGTGCATCTAAGCAAGATTTGTAGCACTAGGGTTCTCTTACGTGCCTTATATTTAGAAGAAATTATTAGTATTCTCTTATTGTATATCCCAGAACTAATTAATTTGTATGAGAAAATAAATTTGGGTTGAAATGTCTTCCTCCTCTTTTTTTACACCCTACCTATCCAATAAGAAAAAAACCCAAATATTATAAATATCTGCTTCAGAAGGATTGGAATGAGCCGTCAAAGCAAGATCAGTGAGGTGCAATGAGAGAGAGGACAGAAAGTAACACGTTTTCTTCTCATTTGATTTAAGAAGCCCCTCATTGATTTCAATGAGGTCAAGACCATAAGAAGAATGAGATTAAAAAAGCAAGTGAATCAATATAAAGCTATTTTCCCTGCAATTTATATTAAATTTTCACTATTTAATTAAACTCATTACTTTTTCTTTTTTTAACTAGGCTTTCCTCTGAAATGCTATATGTATTCTATTCCTCTGTTGTACCGAGAGTGATGCTGTTCTTTGAACTTTTGGTTGTGACATAATAAATTTTTCTTATTCTCTCCTTTCTCAAAAGTATCTGAGCTGGTGGAAAGTGGTCATGAGAAGTAAATTAAATCATGAAGGAAAGAAGAAGAAAAAAGGGACCTAGAGAGCACATATTCACTTTTTTTGAACAGAAATACAATATATTAATGAAAGGAGTCAAATGTGTTTTGCTATTAATATTAGCATAGGCTTCTTCTACGGCCTTCCCATGGGAAAAAAAAAATAAATTTATGGAAAATATTGTTGAGTGGTATTAAGACAACGATAGGGTTTCAACTGTAAAATAACTTTGCATTTAGAAGAAATCTTCAGTTTTAAATCCTGATTCACTCCAGTTGTCTTTAAATCTTCTTCTGTTTCCTAAAATGTATCACTTTGGCTGTATACTCAATTAAGAAGCCTGTGCATTAGTAAATGATTGATAGCCATGGACTGTGGAGGTGGCTAGGCCAGCAGCAGTGGAGGCTGCAGTGGAGTGGCCAGCCACATAAGGCACCAGGGAGCCACTGGGGCCAGAGAGCCCAAGTGTTGTGTGGAATAGAGGTTCTGAGGTCCAGAGTAAGATCTCGCCCTAAGATATGATGACTAGGAAGGTCTCTCCCACCCAGGCCCTTTAGTGGTATGTTCCCCTATTCAGTTGTCATAACATAGTTGTCAATCTATGTACCCCTATATGGTTTTGTTCTAGAATGTTCTTCCTCACTCAAGGAGGCCTCAATGAGGTGAGGGGAACACCTCATTGGCCCTGTTCCCCTGCTCCTCCCCTCACCTACCCTTATTGGTTGTATGTATTGTAGTCCCTCCTTTTCTCCTGCCTCTTACCCTCGTGTGATTTGCCCGTGGTGTTTTCTCCACCCCCATTTGATTCGGTATATAACCCCTTGTCACCCCTTTGTGTTCAGCTCTCCTTCCCTGACCCTCCAATAAACACCATCTCTGTGGAACATCATAAGGAGAGTCCGCCTCGGACTCTTTATCCCCATCTTAAGGCGTCGGATGTGTGTGTGCCTGCGCTACCACCTGCACTGGTGGGATTAGTGGGTGTACGCGTGGTGGCTTCACAGCCCCCCCCGGGAGTCGCCAACCGCAGATCCTGCCGGCACCCAATGGAGAGGGGACTCCGGGAGTCCTCGGATTGGTGGAGCACCCTCGGGGAAGGCGCGGCACTGGTCCTTTCCCACCAGCTAACGCACACCACGCTGAGGCGCTGCCGGACATGTGTGAGGCTTCTGGGAAGGTTGTGGTGCCTGACCACCTAGCCGAGCGAGTCACGCTGCAACAACAGAATATTTAACAACAGAGCTGTTTTTACAACAGGAGTTCTTAGTTGGATTCTGTTTATGTAGGAATAGGTGTCTACCACTTGAACATCTTCATGTGAACCAGTCACTCTCAGCTCTCTTTATAAATGCCAGAGGAAACAAAATATTTCTTGGATATGAGCCCAAAGACATCTAAAGTAGGTCAGAGAATCCATTTTATCCTTATTTCTATATATTGCCTATAAAGAGATCCCAAAAAACCTAATTTAAATATTTATATCTATGTTTATTTGGATGAGTCTCACATTGACCTTATTCTTTGCTGGCCACCTTCTGCAATAGTAACAGTAGTAGAGAGTCTTCAGAGGGAAAATGCTGTTTATTTTATCAGCCTAGAACAGTTAAAGAAAGTAGCCAGTTCTGCATTGACTATGAACAGTTGAATTCTGAAAAAGTGATGTCTTTTAAAAGGGTTACAGTCATAGATGACTGTTTTGAGGATAAACAGCACTTTTTCTAAGACTGGAAGGAAATGAAGTTGGATTGGAGGTTGGCAGAATGTTTAGTTGTAAAAAATAAGGTAGTCTCTCAAAGTACTATTTCAAAATTTTTTCTAATCTTTTGAAAAAAAAAAAAAGAAGTCAAATTTCTGCAAAATAAAGGGGACTTCTGTAAATCTAGAATATGTTTTCAAGCAAAAGGTAGAGCTGCATTTCTCCTGTATAGAATTTGGCATAAATGTGGTCAGAGGAAGAAAGATTAGCTTTGAATAGCAAAAAAACCAATGTGTAAAAAACCCCTGCTAAACAAAGCAAAACAAAACAAACAACCCCTTCCCCCTCTTTGATGATGGTAGGAACTCCAAAATAACTAAACTAAGGATTTGACATTCATCATCACTTTGGAGCATCTGCTGTGATAGCTGGCAGTCCACATAAAATGAATCTCAGGAAGCTAGCATTGCTGGATTCATAGACAGTTAGCCATGAATATTAAATGATCAGGAGCATCTCTGTGTTGCAAAACTCTGAGGTCATCACTTGCTGTTGTACGGGTGTATGTTCTAGCACTGAATTGTCCATAATGAGGTTGAACTTCGATATATTTAAACCTTAGAAAACTATTCTGCCTATTCTTAAGGAAATGGTTTGACCTGAGTATTCGTAGGTGGAAATGGTAAATACTGAAAATGAAACACTACAGGATTCCACTAACTGAAAGAAAAAGGCAGTTTGCAATCGTTACTTCTTTTTCACATTAATAATGTTGACATTACATATTTTAAGAGCATAAAAGTGGTTTATGAGATTTTGTGCAACAGGGATGATTTACAAAAAAAGCAAAAAAAAAAGTGAAAATAAATATTTATTTTTCACATTTGCATTGTCCCCAGAGCATATACTCCCTTTTTTACCTTTCTCTAAAATAAAAATCTGTTATAGTTCTCTATAGTTTATATGATCACATATTTCAAAGAGATATACAGCTATAATAATGCTAATCCAAGCAGAGAGAATTCTAATAAGAAAAAAAAAAGAAAGAAAACCCAGAACACGTAGTATACTATATGTATAATTATTCATACTGAGTATCTTTAATTTGAGGATCAGTTATATCTATTACATATGAGATATCAATTACATTTTGGAATCATGTTATATTTTCAACATAAATACATATTTCATGAAATAGTAGTTGTTGTTTAAAATGACCTATTAATTAAAAAATTTGCAAATACTTGGGGTTTGGCTACTTTTGAGGAAAATACTTTGGATTTGTATGTTTTGATTTTAAAGCACTAGTAACTACAAAAAAAGGTGAGAAGTTTGTGAGGTGTTGGGAGTTGATTTTCTTTCTTTTTAGAATTTAAGCAGCAGGAAAAAATTTTAGATGAGCCTTCTGTTTACATCGTAAAAGTGATCAAAATGATGAGACCCAAAAGAGTGATAATTTCAGCATGCTTCATGCCTCTTTGTCAAATAATGTCCCTCTTGTAAAATTAAGGTGAATTTAATTCTAATATATATCATAAAAAGGAGATTCTAGGGAGTCTCAATCAAACCACATCTTGTTTTAGCACTCTGTTCAAGATGATTAAATTTCCCATTTTCTGTTCTTGATGGGAGTTGAAAAGGGGAGTTATTTTTATTCCTAGTTCTATCCCCTGCTCATAAAATTATAGATTGTAGATTTTCAAAGAAAGTAAAAAGTCAACTCCCAGATGCACTCACTTCTCAGGAAAGAAAAAAAGTTATTAAAAATGTCAGTGCTGTCTTCTTTCAATTTTAATGATCCAGAGGAAAGAAAAAGAAGTGGTCTAAGATCAGGAGAAATTCTGCTAGGACAAATCTTATAATATGTTACAGTGCAAAATCTATTGATATACAGCAAAAACCGATGCAACGAATTTCTGTCCAAAAAATTGCATTTTCGCATCTTCGCCAGGCTAAAACTGGAAGTTGAGGACACTGGCAAATCTTTCACAGTGAGTATAAAGACATATTTCAGATCGTAATACTGACATCTCTAACAGGCTATAATAGTTTAAAAGATTAAATAACATTCAGTATTTAGTTCCCATTATAGAAGTTTGAGGAAAGAAGAAACTTTTGGTCTTTTCTTGTCAATGATGTCGACAAACAGTCGAAACAAGCTAAACAATATAGGTATGACACTCACACGAGTTTGTATGTCTGAGGGAAGGAGGATGAGGAGGATGAGAAGACTTGACATTACTTTATTTCTGAGTACCCATATTACATGAAAATCTGTCCATTTAAATTTTAAATATCTTTAAATGGTGAAGATGCCACTTCTTCTCTCATTGTACTTCAGTATATATTCAGGAATGCATAAAGCATTATGTAATTCACCATGATGGTTTTTTTTCTGTACAGCAGACTTCTGCATATTTTAACCTTATTTAAGATGCTGATATAAGTAATTATATAAATTCAGTAGAAATTAAGAACAGGAAAAAGAAAACCAGAAAAAAATGTTTACTTCCTTATTTTATTTTTAGGAATGTAGTATCTAGAAAGTTGCTACACAATACAAAATCAATAGGTAGCCAGATAACTAAAACATTTGGATCAAACTTAAATGAAATTAATTACAGAGAATTGTCTGAACTAGGTTTGGGATAAAAAAGGGGGGAAATATTTTATAATAGTACTGAACAGTAGAGTTTGCTTATGCAAAACATAATATCTAAAAAGGAGTGAAATAAAGAATAAAGTATTCTGATAGGTAATTTCATTGGAAATACTGGGTTTAGGGTGGTTTGTATTTAGGGGTTTTTCCCCAAAAATAAACAAACAAACACAAACCAACAAACAAGTCAACAAAAAAACCCTCAAAAAGATAAAAGCACCTTAATTTCAAAAACCATATGCAATAACATGTTTCACTGAGTGAATTCAACAAGTGCTTGCTTTACTAATTGTGGGCTTGTTTTTTGCCAGTAGCAGTTAAACAAACTGTGACTTCAGACCACTATTATGACATTGGATAGAAGCAAATTCAATTCCAATGCAGTCATTTTTTGTATATTTGAGGGTGTTTGCTGCTTTTCTCAAATGAGGAGTGTTGAGTAGTTTCCAAGTTTTAAAATAACTATTCTGCTTCATTCTCCACATAATTATATTGACTTAACTTTTGATTACTAAACTTCATTGAATAAATAATTATCTGTCTAACTAGATCGAGACAGAATTTAATATCAAACTCCAAGCACTCAAGTGTTCATAGAAAATCAATTCAGGATTCTAAATGAGTTTTGATATTAAATATTGGGCTTTTTCACACCCTGGGCTATATTCTCAATCACATGTAACATCCACAATATCCAAGTAAAATGTATGAATGTTAGAAAGAAGGACAGTTGTCTCATTGGGAATTTGTACTGGAGTTTGGTGAACTGGAATTAGATAGAAATGCTTATGATTTGTTTCCAGGAATTTCTGCATAGCCTATGGCTCTTTTTTTTTTTTTGATTGGTTGGTTGATTGATTTGTTGGGGTGGTTGGTTGGGGTTTTTTTATTCTTCATTCTGATGAACTCTTAGTTTATTGTACTTATCAAACAAAATTATTTAGTCTCAGTTTGGCTGTCTGAAGCATGTGCTTCTTTCTGAAAACCATCAGGTTATTTCAGTGATCTACATCTATATATGAGAAGATTTGGGCATTTACAAGTTGTGACAGTCCATCCTAAAATAAACCTTTAAGGCAGATGGGTTGAGCTTGCATTTTAAGGTACCTATATCTTTACACCAAAATCAGGCAGAAAATAGCTGCTTCCAGCAAACAACTTGTCATTTAATGTCACTATAACAGAAGTCATGCTCTCTTCCTTCATCTTCTATAACAAAATCAAATGTTCCACAAATATTTTTGCTAGTATAGAATATGTTCACATATTATGGTAAAAAGAGCATGAAAGATTCTAGAATATGATTTCACAGATATCTAGAGCCCAAGAAAACTACTTAACCTGAGCATTGTCAACATATGTGGCATTACTGAGTCTAAATATTCCTTTCTGTTCCAGGTAAGCCACCGGATATCTGGCTTATATTTCACTCCTTCTTGCTAATAGCTTTCAGTGCTGCATGTTGCTACTTTATCAGTTAGGAATTAATTAATTCTTTGCAACTACAAAACCAACAGAGAGAATCATTCTGCTTTCTGAATAGGAACATCATGCAATATGAATAAATCTGATAAATATGAGATTTATCAGATTTATCCCATTACATATAAAAAGTATGAGATGTCTATGTGCACAGAATAGTGACAGAACTGCAAAGAGAGGCTAAAAAATGTAAATTAATATCCCTTTCTCTCAATGGCAATAATTAGTTTATTTTTTTACCCCCAAGTTCAGAAATAGAAGCTAGCTAAGGGAGCTAATTAGCATACAGCCTCAGGTTCCCACAATTGATCAGTGAGCCACTTGGGTGTTTGGCTATTTTTTCCCTATTTCTGATTTTCTCTTTGTATTTTTTTAAATTGAAATTATTTCTCTTCTTCACAGACAGAATCATGTCTCTAACCTGCAAAACATTAGTTAAAACCAATGATCATCTTTCTTATTGAAGGATACATTATCTTTTTGATCCACACAATTAGCTCTATTAATTACAGCAAATGTTATGGACAAGAGTATATGTTATATAATACTTACAAAATAACAGTGCTGTCAAAATTAAACTAAGCTTGACTTTCCTCATGAGTCATGAGGAAAAATGCCGTTTATCTCTCAACAAGATTCAGAAGTTATATGCATTTTATAGGGTAAGTGGGCACAGAAAAACTATTGCAGAAATGGGCACAGAAAACCTATATATTATGTGTATGTATATATATATATATACTGCAATAATTTGATATGTTTTTGCAATTATGCATCACTTAAATTCAGGGGTGATTGATTTTGAGTAGCAAAGGACGCAGTGATCTCAGATTTACAAATTATTGTAGAAGAAATTTTGAACATAAATTTGCTTTTTAACAGTGAAATCATATATTAGAGTCTTTCTAATAGTGAAAGCACATTTTAGGAGTCCTGAAAGAGAAAAGTAGGAGATTTCTCTGTACACTGTATTTGAAGTATCACAGAAAATGCAAAAGTGTTTTCATTTTATCTTGGGATGTTTGTTAGTGGCTTTCATGTTTATGTATGAAGATGGAACTGTTAGTTTGAAAAGAGTTTTTAGAGAAGAATAAGTGAACTTGTAAAATTCTGTCACTGATGGAATCCATTTACTTGGTTTTTAAACTAATAAAAAGCCTCTATCCCAATAATTTGAATGAGGGTTAAAATTGTTAGCATGCTTAGCGTTCATTGTGATTGATGTTGTCACCTTTACCATTGTGGAAGCAACTAGGTGATAGTTGAGCTATTAAAGTAAAGTGCTGTGCGTTGTTTACACATATAATCCTGTCCTAGGGCATTCAGCTGGGAATAGCTTCCTGTATTCATAAGATGTTTAGGTAACCACTGAATAAAATGAGATAGAATGCAAAGAAGCAAGAATCAGAACCAAACCTACCCACTCTTACAGCATTAAGATCTTCTTTCTTTCCATTATCCACAACTCCTGAATGCTTTACTGCAGTCTGTCTTGGTTCCAAGAGGTTCACAGGGCAATGTTTGTTTCTGAAACTTCATTCCACTTCCTCTGAGATTGTAATAACCATGAAGTATTCAGCTTACTACAAAATTCAAAATCATAGATTTAGGAGATTGGATGTGTAGTGATGAGACAGATGCTAAAAGCCATACAGAAGATGGAGCTCTGGTCAGTAGACTAGTTGTAACAGATCTCAAAGTTTGCATCTATTTACAGAACTCACAAAATCTTTTAGGTTGGGAAAAACCTCCAAGATAATCAAGTCCAACCTTTGACCAACCTCCACCTTGTCAACTAGACCACAGCAGTAAGTGCCACATCCAGACGTCCAGTCATTTCCTGAATACCTCAAGGGATAGTGGCTGCAGCACCTCCAATGCTTGACAACCTTGCCCTGTCTTTCCCTTTTTTCAGAAAATGCACTGTGTGAACTTAAGAACATAAGATGACCTTGGAAATTACTCTTCAAGAGCTTCACACCTAAATTTTGAGTTCCAAACTGAGAACTACTCTTTGATGCTTCTAATATTTTCAAATTCAACTTCATCAAAGGCAAAAAATACCTTTAGACCGCAAATAATTAGCTAATGAGCACTTTCCAAAATACATGTAGGGAAAAAGAAAGAACTAGTGTTCTCAATCATGTTTGAGTGAGCACAAGATTACCTCAGCAGACTAGGTAGCTATAGTTATAGATACTATGAGTATTGATGAAGATATTAACATGGATATTGATATTCTTATAGCTACAGATATAGATAGCAATAGAGAAAACTTAGTTTTATATAGTTAAATTTCAAACTGCATTTATTTACCAAACTTAAATTTTAATTCAGTCAAAACAAAAAGGTACATGACTGGATAAAATGTAAATAATGACCGTGCAGTCTGTAAAAATGTTAGAGCTTTTGCAAGTATTTCTGTACTCAATAATAAGTGTAGTTTATTTAGAGCTTGAATTATAAATAGTTACAGGCAGTCAGACTTTAGCGAGGCACCTGACGTTGCTAACTATTCAAAAATATCAACATTTTATTACTACAAAAGAAAATCAAGAATCAACCAAGAGATTGGTGCTATTCTGATGATTTTGTAAAGGAGAGGACAACTAATGGTTTTGAGTAAGGTACATCTAAAGCTCAGCTCACTAATATATTAAAGCATTTCACATTAAACATCAAAACAGTACAGTTTCTATGAAATTTAGTTGTGAATTGTAATTATAGTGGTCGCTTTTTTTTTTTAGAATTAATATTTAAAGATGAATTGCTTGACTAAATGTATCTACAGTATAACTGGTCCAATTTTTCTGTATCACAATAAGGACTAAGCTTTGATATTTTTTCTTCATTTCTTTTTATTTTTTAACATTTACAGTACTTTTTATTAGCTTATCTATTATTATTGTTCATGCTAGTGTCTCTATTTTCATATGGCTACTGTTTACAGAAATGAAATGCAGGCTCTATCAATGTAAAATTTGAATTGCTTTCTCTGTTTTCACAAGTCAGTAAGGAACTGCAATTTATGAGATACCCAGAGCACTTAATTAAAGCATCTAACTTCTGCCTTATGTTGGAAATGTAGAGACTTAATCTTCAAAAATTTTATCCACAACACAGAAAAGGGAAGGAGCCTTTGAATGTCTCCAGAAAAGAAAAAAAAAAAAAAGGAAAAGGAAAATAAAATCTGTTTGTTTTAACGTAGCATCTAATATGGTTGCTTAAATTTAGCAGATTAGGTCCTTGGGGAGGGGGGGAGGATAAAAGTTTGACAATAATGTGTAAACTGTGTTGACAATAATATGTCAACTGTGTTGAGTTTGGAAATGTATGATACCTGTGAAAATCCTGCTAACCTACACAGTTACTGGAAGGTAAGTAAAATATTCAAGTGACCAAGGCTGTGAAAAAGATCATCCTAAAACAGAAGAGAATCTTAGCATAAATTTCATTGTGTTACGAATCAGACTGTTATTATGTCCTGTTTAGACCTAGCTAAACAAATCCACTCAAGTATTCGAATTTTCACTAGACAAAATTAAATGCATTCAAACCTGAAGGAAAGGTGAAAAACACCACAAAAATTGAACCACTTAAAACCAATTGAAGCCATTAAAAGTGAATAATGTGTTTCAAACAAATCTGTTGTGATTTGAGCCTGATTCTGATCTGATCAGCTGCTATATAAAGAATAGGTGTGTGTTTGTGTTGACTCATATCAATCGTTCTGCACTTTACTTTTGTTTAGTTACATTGATTGTGTACATCTATATCATCAGGTTCCAATATCTCACAGGTTGCAGTAGGCAGTGTTTCTTGATTACAAGCCAAAGGATAAAGTCATTTACTAAGGTTGACAAAAAAGCTGTCAAAGCTGTAAATCCTCTATGACTTAATGCTTGCACTGGCTTTGCTGTTTGTTTGCCTGTTTGTTTTAATCCTCTGTGTATAGACCACTAAAATTCAAGGACTTTCCTATTTGTTCTCCAGCACTGATGCTGTAATCTCAATTATTTGGGCTTTCATGTTAGGAAATGAAATTATGAATTTGTATAGTTTTCTTTCTAGCCTTGTTTAAACTGGAATAGGGTTAATTTTCTTCTTAGTAGCCAGTACAGTGCTGGTTTGGATTCAGTATGAGAATAATGTTGATAACACACCAGAGTTTGGTTGTTGTTAAGTCGTGCTTACCCTCAGTCATGGAATTTTCAGATTCCCACGCTCTGCCACTGTGCAGGGCCACAAGAAGCTGTGATGGGGAGCACAGCCAGGGCGGGTGACCCAAAGTGGCCAAAGAGTTACTCCATACCAAAATGTAGGGTTCAGTATGTAAACTGTGGGGAGTTGGCTGGGAGCTGCCAATTGCTGCTTGGGGACTGGCTGGGTATTGGTCAGTAGGTGGTTAGCAATTGTGCATCACTTGGTTTTCTTGGGATTTATTCCTCTCTGACTCCTATTGTTATTAATAATTATTAATTGTTGTTGTTATGGTATTATTTTAATTTATTTTAATTTATTTCAATTACTAAAGTGTCCTTATTTCAACCCATGAGTCTTACGTTTTTTCTGATTCACCTTCCTTGTCCCACCAGGGGAGGACAGGAGTAGGGGTGAGCAAGCAATTGAATAGTAGTTAGTGGGTTTAAGCCATGACAGTCCTGGTTGTCCCTCTCCTTCACCTCACTGGAGGCAGGACCCCTCTAGTACTCTGCATGGTATCCTTCACTTTCTTGTAGAAACAGATTAGAATTCCTTTCCATAGGATCGGGAGCAAAATCAATCCTTCCAATCTGTCTGGGAAACTGACCGCTGGAGACTGGAGCAGCAACTTTCCTGGAAGAACACCCATTTGCTATTATTTTTCTTTGCTATTCAAGTCCCTTTGCCTCTAGGGTCAAGGTAGATTTCCCATTCCACCTCCCAAGGTCCTGTCTGTGGTCCCGCAGGTAAAAGCACAGGATACCCCATGATGTGTACTTCCTATAATCCTCCATCTCAAGCAAAATAATACTTACAGATAGCTGAGATGCTGGTCCACACAGGTGGGGAGTAAGATCTATCCTCCACAAATTCCTGGACCAGTTTCTCCATATCCACAGAGAGGACATATCTCCTTCCTCTTTTACGTAAGTTGGGAATGTTTACTTTACAAACGTGAAGTTTAACCAATTAAGAAATTAAGCATTTCTGAAAGGGACATGATCACATGACAACAGGAAACACCAATAAGAAGATTGAAATACGTGAAACATAAGGATCTTGTTCATAACAAGAATATATGAATCATTAGAGAATGATACACATGAATACTCAGGATTCAGTCAGGGATACATTCAAGAGAAACAATAGGTAATTTTTCTTCAACTCCTTTTGCCAAGGGAAAATCTTGATGACAGTCAAAAAGATGATCAAAATGACATCCTCATTTCTGTTGTACGTAGTTTCATCTAACAGAAAAGGGTTCAAAAAATGTGATCTTTATTCCCAAGCAGACAAGTGCAAGATTTTCTAAGCAGTACAGAGTATGCATCTGCTTTTATTCATTGGTTCCTACTTCCAATTAGGTGCATCATGGCTATCTATGTCACTTTTGAAAGCTTATAATAGCTGGAACTTTATTCTAAACTCTTTGGGAGTTGAGTATTAGATAAGATATTTGGCGAGTGTGTTTACACCCACCAGAAAGTATGTGGGTTTCTTGTAGAGAATTCCATCAGGTGTGAGATGACTCTGTCTTTCAAATCCGTCTCAACCAGTTTTAGGTTTTAGAGATCTGACAATATGTAGTACAAACAGGTTTTTTTACAATAAATTTTCAAGCCCTCCTTATTTTCTTTTTTTTTCTATTTTTTTTTGACCCCACTTCCTAATTAGCTTCATATTTATGGTTGTAACTGGTAAAAAAAAAGACACCACAACATAAGAATACTTTTTATAAAATTTTACAGCAAAAGATCCCCTCTTGGTGGGGTGATTCATAAAAGCATTCTGTGTTTTCTAAGTTTCTGTGAATCTGTGAAATATTTTCTTTTGAAAGCAACAAGAATATTGTGTAATTCAAATTCAAAATCATGCTAACTGAACCTTTTTAATTTTTAATTAAGTTATAAGATATGCCACAGCTAGTGTAGTTTCCTTGGAAACTAATGGATCCAGCAAAGAAAAAAAAATGATACAAAATTTTATTTTATACACAAAAGACTCCAGGTTTTGTTTATCGGTTAATTCTGTGGGCCCCTGAAAATGCTCTCAAAAAATTTTATCCTCAAGAAATACCTAGGATAAAAAAATTCACAGACTTCAATATTAAAACAAAGATGCGAAAGTGTTTATGGAGCCTTTTTAATCTAATGATCTATCTGTTGAATATAAGTATAAAAATTACACAGATGCCTCAGACCTAACCATGCAGAAGTGGAAAAGTATCTACTAAAACAAGGAAACAAACAATTCAGATGGTAGGAAGAAACAATTTTGTTTAGTGTGGTACAAATATTCAGAGATATGCATGTGTATAGAGATATTTTCAACTCCTGCAATTTCTGTATTTTGAAATATTTTGCCAGTGTGTGCAAATTTTTCTGTTTGATGCTAATTTTTCTGTTTGAACTAGCTTTGGATAATTTGCTTGTATATTTTTGAAAGTGTTTCCAAATTATACAGTAAATCAAATTTTTCACATAGTGCCTCATATCAAAATCTATTCTCAGCTTCCACAGCCCTCAACGTGATTTGTCTGAAGTCTTCAGTGGCAGCTTCTCGCACCACAGACACAGTGAGAGTGGAACAGACACGAGTATTGGGAAGGCAAACACTGTGTCTGCATGGGCAGGTGCGGCTCGACGTGTGCGGTGCTCACGATCCACTCTGGCTGGGCATATGCTGGCCAGGAGCCACGCGGCAACACGAGCACTGTGCCTCCTGAGAGGAGGGGTTTAGTCGCTGGGGCAAACTAGACTGTGACAACAGTGCTATGAGTTTCTGGATTGATACTGGCATATATACAGCCACTTCATGTGGCAAGAAAGATGTTGTTTGCCTACACTCCTATGCATAACTGTGCCCTCTCTCTTGCTCTGTGGTGATATTTTACATCTCTTCATATTTGTGTATTGATTGGACTTCTGTATTTTGTGACTTTTCAGGAATCTTGCTATCTAAATGAAGTTAAATTGCAATTAAACACAAGAAAAATCCAGAAGGGAGGTGTCATTGAGAGCTAAGAGTGAGCTGAAGAGATCATCACAGAATTTATTTCTGAACAAGCTTCTCTTCTATATACTTATATATACACTCATCCAGCCTACAGATGGTACATGGTTTAAAAGTTTTAAAGCTTTTTCAGCAAAGAAAAAAGAAGAAGAAAAAAGAAAAGCCAGCAAACCCACGTATGTTCTTCATTCATATTTCTGATTTTA
Source organism: Ptilonorhynchus violaceus (assembly GCA_013397565.1). Lineage (NCBI taxonomy): Eukaryota > Metazoa > Chordata > Aves > Passeriformes > Ptilonorhynchidae > Ptilonorhynchus > Ptilonorhynchus violaceus. The sequence continues at coordinate 989,059 of VZRJ01005582.1, forward strand.
CTGCTGCATTTATAACAGTGCATTGTCAATGCAAAATGTAAATTTCTATGCTTTAACTACATGCGGATGGATCCTTATCCTATCATCAGGATGATTTCTCAGCTTCTGAGGAGCTGTAGGAAAGAACAGACTTTCATTTTTTTACCGAGTGACTCAGAATTTCATTAGTAAAGAAAGTTAGAAGATCTTAACAGCTAGTAGCTGTTCTAGTCCTCAGGCTAATAATGGCGTTTTCTCAGTTTCTATTGTAATGTGGAATCTGTAACCTGTATGCAAAGCAGGATGAATATTTGGGACACAATCCTCATAGCAGACACGTGTTCAGATAATTCTTTGACTGACCTACATGTACTCACACACCTGCCACCAAAACTTTTATAACCCTCACCACATGACCTCCTTCTGGCTCATTGTATGGGATCTACAATTGTTCCAAAAAGATTCTTTGTGTAATTTCAAGAGATACAGTGACTATCTAATAGTTATTACCACTGAGGTTTTTAGATACATTTGGACCACTCAGCCTAAACAATTGCATTTTCTTGCAGCATTGGTTACTTTTTTATGTTTTATTTGCTAATTTTTATGTTATGATCACTTTATCAGTTCCATTGCTACTATGTTTGGGTTTGTTGTTTTTTTTCTGTGGTGCTGGAGAGGTTATCCAACATTCAGAGATTCAGATTCAAACTCAGTTTTATTGATATTTTGTTTGATAAACATAAAAAGTAACTTGGCCTATTGAATAAGCAAAATATTTTCTGTAGTTTCATTTTCCACAGTACAAGATTTAATTTTAAATTTTTAGGTTGTTTGGTTTTGGGTTTTTTTTTAATATGTGCTAAAATTTTGTCCAGAAAGGGATATCTGGTTGGTTTTGCTACTTCTTTTGGTTTTTTTTACCAGATTCACAAGTGTTGGACATTGAATGTCCTTCCAAATAAGTCATTTTTCCATCTACTTTCATAGCTTTTATTAGCTCTTTCTTTATAAATTATTTATTTCAGTGTAAATAAACTTATCTACCTGCCCAACAATGGTTGAAGATCCTCTTATTTTGTGTACGTGGATAAGTCACCGTGTGATTTTTTTCAAATAAGGAATAGAACGGCATGACTTTAAACATTACTAATTTATCATTGACAGAGCAAATAAAGTAATAATAAATAATAAAAGCTAAAACTTTTACCATTGAAATAGTTGTTTTAAATTATTTTATACTTTTTATTGACCGATCTGTACATAGATAATGACATTTATTTCATCATTGATGAAATTTACTTCAAAATTATATTTTGGAAGTAAAGTTGTCTATATAAATTTATGTACTTTTTGTCCAGAATATAATAAGGATCTTACTACTCAGGAATGGGTACACGTATGCATCTGCATAAAACAGTTCTAATTTAGCCAGACCCATACACAGCACTGAAAAGGTATCTGGTAAATTGTAATAATAAAATGAAAGTTGAAACCAGTGAAGACAGAGATCTATATTTAATAAGCTTAAATAGCAAAAAACCATACAAATGAGGAGATAAAAAGTAGAAACTTTTATTATGGTACAATCAATTCTTCTGCATAAATAAGAGGCCTTAAAAGTAGAAAGATGAGCTGTACATATTGATAAAAGAATTTTGAAAGAGAGAAGAAAAGGTCTGAAATTAAAAGTTATGGAGGATTATGATACGATCCAAACTTAATTTCTTGTGTCTTGGAAAAAGCATCATATTATACTCAAATGTACAGCTAGAGCATGTATAATTTGCCTAAGTAGTTTCATGAAAATGCACAAGTAATCTTTAGACAATCAGGTAAAACCAAATGAAAGATTCCTGTCTGTCCATAAAGATTCTTTGATATGCAAGGAAAAATAATTCATGTTAAGTATCCAGAAAAAAGATGAGAGTTGTTTGGGTGAGGAGGGTTGGTTGTTTTAATTTGTTGGTTTTGCTTTGTCCCCACAAAAGACAACCAAAGTCTCACTGAAATAGCAAACAGACTGAAAAGAACAACTTTCACCGAGGAGAAGCAGAGTCATGTCTAGAGATATTTCTAACCTAAAGTCCAAATGCCTGAGAAACTATTAAAAAAAAACATATAGAAAAGAGTGTGGTTTGTTTACATCAGTTAAGTTAACAATTGTTCCATTGATTAACCACTGCAATGGTTCGTACACATTATTAATCAAACTACCTTGGGTCTGCAAGGTCAAAATAGAGATACTAAACATAGTGATTGCTGTCTTGTCAATGAGGATGAAAGAGGAATGCCTTGCTCCCCCCTAAAAAAAAAAAAAAAAGGCTGAGAGTTTTTAAGTGTAAACATTTAATTTTAGATATAAAGATTTTGAGGGCTACAGATTATTATTGCAGAGCTTCATATCTGTGAAGTGTTATTTCTTTCAGGGCACTAGATTTTATTACTGATGAGCTGAAGCCAGATGAATGATCATAACCAATAACATGGACTGTCATTCTGAAATTTTTCTCAATAGAGTATTTAAGAAATCAAAATATATAAATTTTTAAGTTTCTCAAAGACATAAAGCACTGAAGAACTTTTATATACATACAAGTTCTGCTGTACATATCATGTACACTTTATGGTTTTTCTCTGATTTAGCTATCCTTTATAGTTTTTCACTTCTAAAATTATGTTTTATTAGGTCTATATTTTTAATTCATCACAGATAAATATTATTTAAATAATTACCACTTTTTTACAGAGTTTAATCTTGCAAATTTTTGTAGTGATACTCCAGACACCATGTCAAAGTGTACTCAACTTTCTTTAACAATGCTTCCAGTTTATCTCTGTAATGCAAATACATCCCATTAAAAAGAATTTCTTGTAGACATTTGGAGCAATTAAATAATCATAAGTATTCACCTGTCAGTTAAGGATGGCTTTTTCACCTCTGCTCTCATAATCCTTAGTTTGGTAAAATATCTTCATGCAATTTTCTATAGAAAAAAAATATTTCTTTCCCTTTCACTGCTTCAAGGATTATTTTCTCAGTGTTTCCATTTCAAATTAAGCATTAATAAACTGTATCACATACATTGGAAGGAAATGTGGATTAAAAAAAAGTGAATATTATGAAATTGCTGGGCCATAGTTTGTAGGCTTCCCCATGGCTTTCATAGACACCCTTATTTGAAATAAATCCTCATAGTGGTACATATGCTTAATGTCCCTTAATCATTCTTTGACACCTTTCCTGCCTCCTTATTACCCTGCAGTTTTTGAGGAACAATATGAATGAGTGCACAGCCCAGAATAAAATTTGATGGCCATTCCCTGTTTTTTTACAACGAGTAGTACTGCTGCTAATGAGTGCTCCCAGACATGCTGAAGAGAAACCCATGGGACAAGCTATCATCTGTAGCTGGGAAGGGAAGGCAAGGCAAGGTAAAGCAAGGCAAGGCAAAGCAAGACAAGGCAAGGCAAGGCAAGGGAAATAATATAGAAGCAGTTACCATTGTTCATTTACAGTGGTCACATTTGGCATTGGTATTACCTTCATGTTAGAAGTGAAAGACACCTTGTTACAGGGTCAAAGGATGTTAGGAATATATGGGATTTCAGACACATGAATGGTAAGGTGCGAAAACAAGTATATATTTCCTCTAAATGGTTAAAGCCATTTTAGATTGTCTATACATATGTATATTGTTTGACATCCATGAATCAAATCCAGAAAAAATATTCAAGTTACAATAAATATTAACCTCTCTTGCTATATAGTATAAAAAAATTAATTTGTTTATCTTTTCAGTCATTGGTAGTATAATATTCTTTTTTTTTCTGTCATCAGTAACATAGTTTTGATTCTGTATTTTTAATGGGTTTTTTGAATCTAAAGGATACAATAAAAATGTGTTGTAAATTTCAGTTCATGAAATGGCAAAAAATATACAGATTAGGAAAATCCGCTTATTTTTAATTGTAAAAATCAATCTCAAATCCAGTACAAAGTAAAGGACTCTATTAACTTGAAAAAGGTTTCGAAATCTTTCAAAAAAGGAGAGAATTTTAATACCTATAAATCAACTTTATTTATCCCCCATGACTGAGGACTCTCAGCACAAAAAAAAAATAGCCGAACACGCTGTATTTTTGATGCAGGTTTATATATGCATTTGCATGTTCATCATATTCCTTCTACTATTTTGGTGCTTTTCTGATTGTCATTGTTGGACTACAGCTGACATTCTGATTGCCACATGTAAAACATGCTTCTCTGAAAGTCAGTCAGTCAGTCAATCCTTGTGACAAACTTGAGCTCTAGAAAATTCTTCATTTTTTTGTAATTTGTGGAATATGCTATTCTGCTTCGGAGACTACACTCTCTTACAAGGGCTCACAACTGAAAAATTATAGCTTGGTTAGAAACAATGTATGTATGAGCAGAAAGAAAAATATGAAGCATGAAATGGAAATGTCAGCTAGAAACTACCAACCATCAAGCATTGCTTATGTTTAACTAGGAAGAGATATTTAGCAATTAGCATGTCACAGTCTGTCATGTTATTTGTGGTTCCATAACTGTACTTTCTGTCTTCAGAGTAGAAGTTGCTCATTCTCTTTTATTTTATCTGTCTCTGTTTACGTCAGATAGGGTTTGTTATTCTATCAAAGTATTGGCATGCAAATTGGTGAGAAACTATGTGTGATTATTTCAAATTGATTATAATACATATCACACTAGCCTCACTTTAAAAAAATGATGGAAGAGTTCAAATCCATGCTAATCACTTTTATCCAAATGGTTGTCGGTTTGTGTATATTAAAGGTTTCTTCAAAACTCTGTCATTATGTAAAGGATTTTCTAGAAGACACTTCTAAAAAAATTGTAGTTGTATTTTTTCAATTACTTACAAAGTATTTTTTTTTTAATTACTAAAGTGTGAAGAAGATCTATTATGCTATAAGTAGTATACTTTTCCAAGGAGCAGAGAAACAGCAGATATTACCAGCAATTTTCACAGGTATAAAAGCAGTACCTGAATCCATACTCCATCTGACCCAAGAGACAAAAGGGGGGGAAAGGATGGGAGAAAAGCCAAGGCAAGGCAAGGCAAGACAAGGAAGAAAGACAAAGTCCTATATTTCTGAACAGAGGATCTAATACAAATCTTGATGAGAAGTGTGCAATCAGAATTAGTTTATCATGCCTTACTTCACGTGAAAACAGCAATCATTTCTGTGCCAATCATCATGTTAGAAAGTACTGTCATCCTGTTCTTAGCATCATTCTTATTGCTTTTAATTTACTCAATGTGAAGAGCTGTGGTTAACAGGACATTCTGGATTTGAGTAAATTGAGATTCAAATTCTTTGTCATTCAATTATTTTCCATGACACTGGGAATTTATTTCAGAGACAGCTATGCAGGAAGACTTCAAAGCTTGACTACAACTACAGATATCTAGAACTAGTAACCAATATTGAGGATACTTGAGTATCCATCTCCCTGGACTGAGTGCTAAGAATCTAGAGACAGAATTCCTTAGAATGAAGTTTAACTCTCATCTAAAAATTAATTCCCTCTGTAGTCAGCAGAAGCCCACAGGAGTGAAGAATTCAAGCTGTGAAGGTATCTGTTTTGATAAATATTTGAGGGTGGCTTTTATATTACTTTTGGAGATTATATATTTTTTTGACACTGAAAATAAAGAGAACTTAGGTAATGGTGGAAGCAGGATGAATCCCACTTCTATTGCTCAGATCCATGTAACAGTTACCAATATATACCCTGCTATGTTAATGTATATGCACACACACACACCCCCCTCTCACCACACACACAAAGATCAACAACGTACTGAAAACAAAGTGCAGATTGAAAAAAAAAACCAAACAAACCAATTTTTCATTAGATATCCTGTAGATTACTTAACAGATTTACTGAGAAATCTTTTTTCTCCTTGAATGGTTTTCAATCTTTTTTTCCTCCTTTAGAACAGCTCATTCATCACTACCTTTCACTGCTATGGGGCTTTCAGGCTGACCAATAAAGCCATTCAGCTAAAAGAAATCACAGAATTGTAGAATCATGGAATGGTTTGTGTTGTAAGGGACTTTAAAGATCATCTAGTTCCAATGCCCCTGCCGTGGGCAGGGACATCTTCCACTAGACCAGGTTACTCAAAGCCCCATGCAACCTGGCCTTGAACACTTCCAGGGATGGGGCATCCACAACCTTTCTGGGCAACCTGTTCCAGAGTCACAACCCTCGCAGCAAAGTATGTCTTCATAATATTGAATCCAAATAATTAATTTTTTATGTGTCTTACAACACTTAGCTGCTAATTGTTATGTGTTTACATATTATGAGTTTGGGGAAGCCCTGTATTTGTTGAGCAGTTATACCAGAGGAAATCAGTCTTTCCTCATTCATTTGAAAATTCAAGTTTTCAAAAATCTAACAAGAGCTTACCACAAGACAGGTCTTTATAATTTTATTGTACCAGGCCAAGAAAAGAACTCTTAATGAATTTTCTTTCTTTTTTATACCTAGATATTTTGCTATGAGTGCCCATAGCAAATGCTGAATGTTAGCCCTGTCAAATCTTAGATATCCAATATCAGAATCTTCCTACTCTGTCAAAAATTTCCTATGTGACTTCTTTTTGTCGTTTGTGGTTTTAAGAAAAGGTAAGAGACGCAACAGAAGCTGGCAGGCAGCACAGTGATGTGCATCTGATCTACCCTAAACAAATTGATGTCCTCTCTTTCTTTTCCACATTCACAAACATTACCTGAACAGAAGCCTGATTATAGGTTTGTGTATCTCAGCAAGGGCACAAGATAAACTCACAAACAAAAATATGAGCTTACTTCTTCTCAGAACGCCCTTTAGCTTTCAGTCATATGGACTGTCTATGCTTTTCTTCGTTTGTTTTTAATTTATTTTTGAAGTTGGTCATAATTTTTTATTATTTTAATTTTTATTACTTATTTTCTTCATTTCTAATGGAACATCACAAGTATAGGTAAGTACAGCCTTAAGTCAAATATTATATTTATTGTCCACTCATGCGTACAAAGTAATACTGCTGTAAAGCTAAAAGCAGAATCTAGTTCATGGCTAGGGATACACAAAAATTTTCTAGCCAGAGAGCATTTGGAATTGTTTTCAAAAGTGCCAGATATTAAATTCATACCTCAGTCAAGAGATTCAGTATGAACAGTAGAAAGGAGTCTGCTTGTTCAAAATATGGGTCAATAGTGAAATTCCAGAGCATAGGGATACAACACTTACATAATAAAAAATATATGCAGGTTATTATATCGTTATTGTAGTTAAGCATAGCATTGTAGAACAACAATAAAAATTGAATCACTGAATGAATCAGTCCACAACGTTGTATTAGACAGCAATTCTTGGAGACAAGTGATTATTACCAGATATAGTCTCTCTTGAATTCAAAATTTAGCCGCTAATGAACATTACTGTCCATCTTGGACTATATAGATCACTTCAAATATCCAACAGATAAAGAAGTTAAAGATAACATTTCAAAAAAAACCCACCTCTTTATCTAAATTCAGCATAGATTTTTTTTTTCCCATGGGAAATGAGTAAATTATATCTCTGACAGACAAAACTGTCCTCCCTATGATTTAGAAAACCGATGAAGACAACTTAAATATGAATATGTCAGAGCAAAGAAGGAAAAATAGGCCTATTTAACTGAACTGTAAATATTTCTGCTTTTAGAAGCTACTTGTGTATATACCAGCAAACAATATCCTCTAGTAATTTTGTCAAAAAGACCTGAAAGAAATGTTATGGGTTTGTTGACATTTGTTCAGATTAAATGAATTAGTTCTGTTCACACCTAATTGCATTATGTATACATGCAGAGAAAAACAATGAAAAATACTTTCCCCCCTGTTATTCTTTGGATTATTAACATCTGGTGAAACAAGACGAAATGCCTGATTTTTGAACTTCTGCAAAATTTAAACTGCATAAATTATTTTGGTCTTCCCATTGACATGATGTGATGACCCACTCCTTAAGAGTGGGTTGTCACTTACAAAGGTAAGATAAATACATAAGGCACAGTTAGACACTGATTTTTCAAGTTGTCTATTAGGAATTACTTTCTGAAGTGTGAAGATTTCATGTGAAACAGAAATTATCATAACTCTCTTGTAGGCCTGAGATATCACAGTGAGTTAATATCCTCCCCTGGTGCTAAATATGAACTTGAGAAAAGTAAGCTATTACATCCAGGTTGAAATATTCTTCTTAGCTGATGGCTTTGTTGCTGTTTACTTAATTGTTTGAAGGCATTTATTCTATGTTTCCTTTTAATTTCTTTGAGTTTTGTTCTCTCAGAAATAGCATAATCTAGTCAGGCTGGACAGCATTTGCTATTAAAAGTAAATAATTATAAAGAAATTTATAAATGTATAATTTTTAAATTTTTCATTCAAAGTCAGATTATTTTAAATTAAATGCCACTTCTTATTTCAGTGAATCATGTAACTTCTCCTATAGTTTTTGGTTATTAAAACATAAAAATCTCAAGAATCATTTCAAATGAAAGACAATATTTTGTCACGATATTACAGAACAAAAACGATCACTACATAAAGTCTAGTGCAGCTATAATAGTGTTTAATTATAATAGTTTCATGGAAAATGTATTACAGTTATGACAAGGAAATTGCTTAGTGTTCTTGGTCAACTGCATTCTGTTAATATTTCAAGAGATGCACATGTACCACTTTTAGAGCTATTATACTTCCTAAAATTTTAATAAACTCCACATAAGCAAAAGCCAAGTTTGTCTTTTGAAAATAGAACAGTATACACTCAATCATCATAGATAAACTATAGATACTTGCTTCAAGAACTTCTGACATGTTCTGTTTGGGATTTTTTGTTTAAAAAGGTGGAAGAATGTACTGTCAACTATGACATGAAATCAATCATTTTATTGAAATAAACATATATATAAAAAAATGAATTTATGCTCTACCATTTAGCTTAGAGAACCTGTCCATAATCTACTCAAAAAGTTCAAAAGGTAATTTCTATCTCACAAGAAAGCTCTCTAACCTTCAGACTACAGGGAGGACAGGAGGAAGTAGGAGAAGTGGCACATTTAACTTGACTACTATACAGATGATCAAAAAATGGGGACTTAATAACGTTCATAGAAACAGAATAGATTTGAGAAAGAAGTTATTTTTTCATTTAGTGATGATAAAATTACAGGAAAGAATTTCATACTTATATGACTTCTTTTTCATTTTAGTTTTGGCAGAGAACAAACAAATTAAACCCTTACATTTTGCAGTTAGACCATTTAATTAATCTTAAATATTTTGTTATGAATTTTTTATTTCTCTGCCCCAACCTCCCCCCCCCCNCAGAAATGTTGCTATGAAGCTCTCTATTCTATGATTAAACATGCAGGGACAAGACCAGTGCTGCAACAAAAGGAACTACAGAAATTTTAAAACTGAGGGCTAAATTGTGTGAATTCATGGTAATTTGCATTTGTGCAGATCATTACTTCAGCTGACTTCATGGGTCATCCTAAACCTTGCAAAATCAATAGTTTTTCAGCTGAGTTCAAAGACGTTAGGATATCTTCTTGGAACTTCAAAGACTATGAAGTGTCGTAGCCCCAAGCAAAGAAATATTACTAAGAAATATTAATAGTGTGATTATATATATAAAATATCATGCCATGTTAGCATACTTAAAACATAGTGAATAAAATACTGCTGTTACTTCACCTGCATTGTAACTTAACTAACCAGGAACCAGAGCACTTTATCTGGATCAGGGGAATCACCAGAAAATTGACCAGCTCAGCATAGCCTTTGGGTTGTTACCCACTCCTGCAGTTTTATATGGGTACCAAAAACATTGCAACAAGAAGTCCAAGCTCACTCAAGTGAGCTTTCAGGGCCCTGGGAAGAATATTTTTTAAAAAAATAAATAATTGTAAGTTGTTAATGACGTGAGAAAAATGCTGACAAATGTAGCACCTGCAAGTAGCTAAACATCTGGATGGTTCAGATTTTATAATTAAACAGATTTTTTATTTAGTCTCCGTTTGTTCTTAACTGCAAAGAACATGCAAATTAAAGCAGTCCAATTTTGTAAATTCACATAGCTTTTATAAAATTTCATAGCTTTAATTTTTTGATTTCTGCTTGCTTCTCTTTTCAAATGGACATGTTCTATCTCTCAAAGTCTTTTTTTGGCTGAAACAATTTTACTTTTGTTGTGGATATCAGATACCTGCATTATTAATGAAGATAATCATTAATAATTTAGCTTTTAAGTTTCAGGGGAAAAAAGCTTGATTCACTTGGCTTAAAAGAAATCAGGACAGAAGTGGTTTATTGATTTATTAACAACATGCAATTAACCAGCAGTCAATGAACTACACATTCAGGATCAATATCCTAAAAACCTTTCTACAACTCATTGTAGAATTTCTAATCCCTGACCCAGAATCACACAACAAACCCACTTCTCCCTGGGGTAGGTATGGGTTCTGTGGTTTTTTTGTGCATCTCTGATGATCCCTACCCCACACTAATGTACTCATCAGTGTGACAGAAACCCATGATGCCAGGCACATACACCTGAAATGTGGGTCCCCATGTGTCACCCCACCAGCTGAAGTGCAGCTGCTCACAGCAGCTCTCAGGAAGGCTGCTGTACCCAATCCGAACAGGAGTTCAAGTATCACAGAGTGACTTCTGGCAGTGTCAAAACAGGTTTGACTGCTGCTCAGACACTCTCTTCTCTGAGGGTCTTTTGTATACTTCAGAAGTATAGCTTGAGAATAGGCAGGAAATACTGGGATCTTGAAATGACTCTAGTAACCCCTGTTTTGGCAGCTATTTTGTCCCTCAAGTCTTTATTTCTCATTGATTGTTAGGGCATTCTGGTTGATTAGCACTACTTTTGATCAAACAAATCCTACTAGCATAAATTTGTCTATAGTGTTATATTTTCCTGCTTTAGAAGGACAAGGCTTTGAAGTTTCAGATCTCTTCTAAATACCCAGCCTGAGTGGGAATAGAAACAATACCTCCTGGAGCACTGCATGTTGCACAGTAAGTAGAGAAGAGAGATTTATAAACATGTTGTTTCTGGTGTGATGAAAAAATCTGTCACTTCATAAATAGAGTAAAATAATCTCTATATTTGCAAAATTTTTCTCCTTGGTCTGCCTATTCTGAATTTTCATTCAGAGATGCAAAGTTTTTTGGTTAATAGGACCAAATTTCCACCCTATTTCTGAAAGATACCTTTTATCATTGACATTTATCACCTCTTCTTCACTGGCAAAATAAAGGCATGATCCAAAGTTTGAGCAATACTGGCTACATTTGTGTCTGTGAGAGTGATTCCTTTTCCCCAGGTGAAATGGTGCAGAGGTGCTACACTGTGTAGAGTGTAGGTCCTATGAACTATAAAATCAACATATCTCTATGACACAGAAATTAAAGTGAGTACTCTGGTATCCTAAAAAATAAATATTTTATGTGAGGCTATGGATTTTGTTTCTGCGTGTGCTGTAAAAACGTGTATTCAACAGAGCCAGGAGCGTGCTGGATTGACTGTGTAAGATATATAAGGAGCTGGTCCTTATACAGCCCTGTCTATACACTGACTTGACTCCTGACAGGGATCTTACACTTACCTTGGACCTTGTACAGATTGGCCTGACAGCCTGCTGCCAGCTGTTCACTGAACCTATTAACCAGCACCAGACCTGCTCTGCTCTTGTTGTTCAGGAAAATCTGTGGATCTGTCTCTGTCACTGAGGGCATGGCTCAGCCTGTCACCTTTGGCTCCCAGTTCTCCATCCCATCAGGAGCAGCCCACTTTTGCTGGTCCCTGACTGTCTGCCACAAAAGGATTTGCAAGTCTGAAGGCTGCACTGTGAAGGGAGATCACAACTTGTGTTTACTTGAACATCTTATAATAATTAAGCTGTTATTCAATTTATTGAGCTGCTATTGTTTATAGAAATAACTTTACACAGTATCTCTGACTACTTCAGAGTTCACACCCCCTCTCACTCACAGCAATGTGTCTGGATCGTCAACTGAGTCAACAGTTTACTCAGGTGCCAAGAGTCACAGAGATGTGCCACTAGTTTCTTACTAAGTGGTAGAAAAATACCTTTATGAGCCCTATGTTTTATCAAGCATATATATATGTATCTACATGTAGGAACCTATAGTCTCGGTCTACACGTAGAGCTGTTGCCTCTTGGATGTGGTTAGAACTATAGAACGTTTTGTTGAAACAAATGCATGTTAATGGCCTTGAACATATTCTGCTGCTTCCTGCCATCCTAACTTTGTCTGTTCTTGCAGCTTCAAAAGGACTGACCGTTTTTGGAGATATTCAGTTCCTGCGAGACTTTCTGAAATTGCCCCTCAGCACATATTTTTTTCTTTTTTTGCAGCCTGTTCTTTTTTGGCAATTGTTTCTCCATGAGCATATATAAGCACACAGATTTTCATCTAATGGACCTAGCTAACAAAAGTTTTCTTTGGTATGAGGACAAGTGATATCAATGCCTATGCAACAAACATTCAATATCATTAAAAAACCAAGAAATGGAAACAAAAGCTAAACAGCTTTATCTTGGACATGTCTGGTGGTCAAAGAAAGCATCTCTATATCTAATATACTGCAATTTTTTTTTCAGACACTTGAATTAAAAGAGAATATTATTCTTATAAAGCTAGAAAGGTCAAAGACAGACTTGCTGCTTCAATGCTTCCCTGACAAATATGACCTCCTCAGGGCAAGGGTTTAACTTTTGGAAAATACTTACATTCTTTTATTAGTAAAATCATCATTCTTTTTACAGTGTGTTTGTGGTCCATCTCTTTCATCTCACTGTTGGTTGATTTCTTTTGCTAAGCTGCTCTGTTATTCTCCATTTCCTGCCCAGCCATGAGAAAGAATAGATTAGACAAAGCTTTCAATGTAGGCTCTCAAATATTTTTTATTCACAACTTTGTTGTCATGCCTAGCTGAGCTACTGTTTTAACTTCATTAAGACTGAATGTAAATAGATATATGATACAGTAAAGAACAAATGAAGAAATTTCTTCCTGTGGGGTGTTAAACTGTATAATATATTTTGAAAATGTCTGTATTACTTAAGACATGCTCTTCCTTGGTACATTTATAGAAGTAGAATTTTTTGAAGAGGGAGTGTCTGCAGGATCTGAATCAAAATTAATTAAACCCCTTCAAAAAATTAATTAATGGATTGGGCAAATGTCCCTCCAACCCTGAAAAGGGATGTTTTTTTTGTTGTTGTTTTAACTTTTAATGCTCATTTTATTACCATTCTCTTTCCTTGTGTGTATCATGAAAAGGAGGATCATATGAATAAGGTAAGAGAAGTGTCAGAAATATTATTTTGTTCATATAGACTATATAGTGAGCACACAGAAAATAGAACTACTGTTAAAAATCCTATTCCATTAAAACAATTTTTAATTTTTTTTTTTACTTTACTTTTTCCATACATAAGAGTCAACCCCATCCATTACTTTGCAACACCCACAAAAAATACTTTGATTGCAATCATTTTCCTGATAGGCAGCTAAACATTTTCCATAATTCTTTTCATCCTGGATAACTTGATCACTGTAGGGCATGTTGTGCATGATTTTACAAGAATTAGACATAGAAATTTCCATGACAGAAAATACTTTTACCTTAAAAAATATTAAGAAGAAATAAGTAACAGTAAAAAACATTCCCAGATTGTTTATTGAAGGACAGTGAAGCAAATTGAAAAAGGAATCATTTATGCACTTAGGTACATATTGCTTCCTCAGATACTTCTGGTCACACTGAAGTGAGACTGAATCAGTGCCCACAGCTTATTCAGTTCTGTGTGGCAGGTAGAACATAGCAGGGGGTGAAATGAATTCATCTTTCTGTCTTCAAGTGAACTAAAAGCAATTTTATTCTTCCCATGTGGTCACTTGAGGTGCTTGTCATGTTCAAGCTAATGATATCAGGCACCCTCAGGTTGTTTAAGTATTCATGAAGTAATTAAATTCTCATTAACATATAAATAAAAGAAAACTGAAAACAAGTTTAGGAGGCACCTAACATCTGTTCTAATGCTTTTAAGTATTAAAATGTGCCACATACAGAAGGAAAAGTGCATTCTGTTCAGGCAAGTATTTTGCATAGATTATTTATAGAAACTGTAATTAAACTGATTTGGCATATTAAGTAAAATTAACAGCAAAGCATTATTTAGGTAGTTCATGTGTCTCTGACACCTAAATAAGAAATTTAAAATAGGAAAGGGAGAAGTAAAATTAATTTTTGTTTGTTCTGAGATTCAGATAAAATGACAAGAACAATTGAAAAAACCCAACAACTCCACACAATTACTTATAAGTTAACTATTATGTTTCTTTAAATTGAGTTTAATGCACAATTCTATCACACAATTTGAGACTTTGGTTCGGACACAACCTTATGCTCCAAAATGAATTTTTCCTTCTAACATTACTCCTTTGCATAATTTTTCCCCCAAAAATATTAGAGAAAATATATTTTACCTGTGAACAAAATGTGTACCCTCTGTTCTACACCATGTCACTGCAGTTTTCTGTATGATAGAAATAGCCAATAATCTTAAAAAATCTTGAACCATAGTTTGAGATTGATAGGCTGGAAAATAGCAAAAGAGACAGAACAATCTTTGATAGAAGAATCTTCAGAATGAGTTAAAATAATAATTTCATCAAACAGAGACAGCCATGGAAGAATGCATTTCTGAGAAGTAAATCTTTCAAATGTATCTTTCAAGTGCAATATACTGAATCGATTGTGTTCTTTTCAGTTTGTAACAAGCTCTGTCTTGTTTTTTATCATAATCTATATTAAAATATATTCTGTAGCAGTCTAAATTCATTGTGCTCTTATTGACATGGCAGAAAATACATGACATACACTTATATTGTACTTACTTTTAACAGAGTGGAATGTATAACCAGAGAAATTTAACATTTTTTTATTGTTTATATAATATTGTTCATTTCAAAAAACAGTTTTTCATGACTTATTCCTCGCCTTATTTCATGCCTTTCTCCTTGCTGTGATGCCTACTGAGGGAAACGCATGCCAGTTATGCAATGTGTTTGGTGCATGCTGAAAAGGATATAGTGCAAAAAAGGGCACATAGACCTTCCTGAAATAAAAAGATAAACCTATTTTTTTTTCTGGTTTCAACGGTGGCAGACAAAATCCAAGTAATTTAAAAATAGCTGCAGTCAGTTATCATTATATACACAAACAGCTATTATTCTTTTATAAAGAGTGCTATTCACTACCAGTAACAACATTTACAAGCAACACGTGAAAATATTCTCCTCTTTGTTTGATTCAAAACCTGTTATGAACTCATATCAGTACCTGTCAGCTGTTATGATTAGCAGAGAATAATATTTTCTTAGGCATTATAGCAGTGAAAGGAAACTATGCACTAGTACAACCTAGGAAAAAAAAAAAAATTGTCCAAAACCCATACAGCAATGAAGACACTAACTGAAGCCTAGATAATTGCAATCTTATACTGGTAAAAGCTCATGAAAAATTAATTTGGTGACTCGTGAAACAGGAACTGAGACTTGGTTCCTACATGCCTACAGGACAAAGAAATTAAACATTACAAGGCTTGCTTGAGAGAATGTCTGCCCCAGAGCAATTATCTGTGCTTACCTTGGAATCCCTACTGATCTTAGATTATCTCACAAAACACATGAGAGAAATACTGCCTAAACAAACTCTAATCTTTTTATGAACCTGAAATAAGAAGCAAACTGTTGAAGTCTAAGTCTGTATGAATATAAAACATCGATATTGGTATAATCTCTTTAATATGGGGATGGGTAGTGAGCATGCACTTGCATGTGGTACTGGTTCAAAATAAGAACCCATCTTTTATTAATATTAGTCAAAACACTATTTTAAAAATCTTCATAAATAGACTTTTATTCAAGACTAAGCAGTTCTGGTTCCAGGGTTGAGTTGTAATGGAGAAAAGATGGTAGAATCAATAGCTGTTGACCACGTTGGGTATATTTCATAAAAATGCTACCAGTATCCTTAAATAAAGACATATGGGTATATATAAAATATGGTTTAGCCATACTGCTGTCAGGAAACAAAACCGAGCCTAGAGAATTTACAACTCTCTCTGGAAAAGGATGTTGTCAGTTGTTTCCTATTAAGCAGTCATCTGTCTCTTTAGTGCATCTTCTGCTGCCAGACACAGTTACATTGAACATTACACTGACCAAAAGTGTAGTCATCAGTAGATCAAACTGATTATTCAATTGTATATGTACTTTGCTAAATTAGAAAAGACAGACCTCAAAGTCTGAGATCAAACTTGATCACCTACAATGCACTTGTATGCTCACACACTGGCTGTGTTTCTGACAACTGAAGATTTCTCTGAGGTACATCATTTCCAGTGAAATGGCTTCATGCATGTGAATGAAACTACTCTACCCCACTTCTTCAAGGTCATGACTTAATATTTTTTATTACTGAAATTATGCAATTGGTTTATTCCAAAATGGAACAAGGTGTCAGGGTATAAAAAGCTTTCAACATTTCTCCACGAGTCATCTTTGGACAAATTTTAAGGACATTATGTTCACATAAACAGTAGTCTTCACATGTTCAAGCAGAAAATATGCAGATATAAAATGCTGAAGGAACTTTGACAATAGGAGTTAAGATGTCACAAACTGAGGCAGGGTTAGAGCTCAGTATTCTGGATTGCTGTTATGACCTTGGTGAAATTAAGCTTCTGTGTCTCCGTTTGACCATAATTTAAGAACCTTTTTCCAGTGCACCTTATCAGTGAGATCACTGATTTGCCCATCTGTTTTCATCTTTGGCTCCCAGCTTGCCTGCCTTCATGGAACAGGCTGCCCTTGCTGTTCCCTCATGAGACTAGTGCAATTCATAACAAGGGTAATCGTTTTGCCCAGTTTGTGGTAGGGAGCAGACATTTTCCTCTCACTACTCCAGAGACTCTTGCTCTCTCTACTTTCTTATCACAGGTTTAGCAGTCCCTTGAAATTCACGGTAGAATGCCCAAACCAAGTCCCTGAAGATGGGATCAAAGGGATAAAATCTATACATTAAGAAAACATAATATATAAATGACTTATAGTTTAGGAGGGTTAGTATTTTTAAAACAAAAGAAACCTGTAAGCAAGATAAGTCTTCCTGAAAAGAGCTACTTTTTGCTTATAGAATATATAAGTTAATCAGTCAAAACCAAATGCATGGAGGTCATGTTGTTGTCTACATTAGAGATATGAAAAAAAAGCTAACATTCAAAATAAATGTGAGACGATAGAAATCAGTGGAGCAGATTCACAAAAAGTGTTTTACTTTAAGTAATGAATGAATTTTTCACCAATTACCAAAGGGAAATCTGGTACTGAAATCTTCAATTCAAGACTGGGTGCATTCTTGAAAAGGATTTTAAGCTCAAACACAAAGTGTGAAGATAAATATTAGAGTGATTCTATGACCTACACTATATAGGCAGTCAGAATAAATTATTTAATGTTCCCTTCTGGCCTTAGAAGTGGTTCATTTTTCATAATCTGCAAAAACCAGTCACTTAATAAATTATTTCTGAATTTTAAGAAAACACTAGATAATTAAATAAGTGTGCAGCATAATTAAACTGTATCAGTTAGTCTGATCAAATCTTCTCTCCATTCTGATTACGAAGATCTAGGATATTGGAATTTTTCATAGTTTCAAATATACTGTTGATATTTCTCTGATCATGAAAGAATGGAAAAAGATCATACATTCAATATTTTTGCAAGTGATTAATGGATTTCACTACTGGAACACTTCTCTCTTAAACGTTCTTCTTCATTAACCTAACAAGTCATTCCAGAATAAAACAAGCCAATTTTTTAAAAAATTGTTCTTTCTTACAAAGCTTGCTTTATTTCTCCAGTTTCTCCAAGGCTCTAGAAAATATTACAGTATATTATAAATTACAGAGCTGCTGTATTTTAGGGGATACTGTAAGACTTATACCCAAAATAGCCCACAAAGTATAGCATAAATTCAGAGAAATATAATCATAAAATTAGCTAACCTAAGAGGAACTAGACTTTGGATTTCTTTTTTTTGGAATGTTACTTATACTTTATTAGAAAAGTGCAAAGAAAAAAAACATAAAGCAGAAGCAGTAAGAACAAAAATATCTTTATGTATATCTTGTTTATATTTCTTTGGGATATTCTACGAATAGATTTGTTAACTTTCATTCCTAAGTCTCTAGCATAACACAGACTAATCTAAAGAGTGAGGTTCATAAATGTATGACAAGCATGAGAGAAACATCTTTATGATGTATATAATTCTCAAAGCAACTGACCAAAAATATAAGGCAAGAGTGGTACAGAATTGGACAGAAATTCATTCATTCTGTTCACTCTTAGTAATGGAGTTGATAGAAAATCTAGTCTACACCTTATGCACATAAATGAAGGAAAAAAGAATTAAATGTAAAATTTTGTTTAGTTGAAGTCACAGAAGCTAAATAATCTTTAAAAAATGTGCTTCTTCTCGTTGACTACTTCCAGTGTGGCAAAAGAATGGCAAATAATTTTTCTATCAGGAATTTGGCAACTTCTATTTTTTTATCTTAAGTCACTGTTTGTGGTCTTTATGATTCCTTTTTCTGTTGCAGTTGAACAATATGTTATTTTTGGGGTTTTTGTTGTTTTTTTTTTTTAACTAATCTATTTGTAAAAACTTAATTTGGGATCGTGTAGAAATATTCTTTTAATAATTTAAATAAAAGATTTCTTGGCACATTGTGCCTAAGTATCCAAATAAATGAATGAAAATTTTAGAATATTTTAAGGAGAAAAAAAACCCTTAACTTTTAAGTATGAATTATATTTGTCAAAGGTTCAACATCTGTTTCCTCACTTTTCTTAGGATAAATAGAATGGTCATCCCTATTTAACTGACATCCTTTCATATTACAAAAACCCCCACTTTCTATGGAAAACCCAAGTGCATGGACTACACATACTGTCATTGCAGTTTGCTCAGTTTATGAGTTTAAAAAGGTACAAAGATTCTGCTAGAAGCAGACAAAACCATTCTAGGCCTATTCACTGCTTTGTAGCTTCTAGGTGGTTCTGGGAGGTAGGACGGGTTTTATGGCTATGAGACAGAATTTTCGTATATATGAAGTTGATCTATATCCCCTGGTATGGCTTTCAGAGACAACTAAATAGATCTTCTTTATTAAGGATGACTTTGATATACCTTTATTATGCTATTTTATTTACACTTTATATTATTATTTTCATATCAATACTTCAGCTATATTGGATTTGTGCTACAGGTTTAGACGTTATCATATAACAGTCTACTAGCATACGTCAATGATTTGTGCAAAGAGATTTTTTTGCTCCCAAATGTGACAAGAGTGATTTCACAGTTTACCTATTTTCTAGGCCAGACCACTGAGTAAAGTTAGAAGTCCCACATTTTGTTGGTATAAACAGTTCCTTTTCTATAGACACCTACTTTCTAAAACTTTTTGTCAAGTTAATTCTTCAGGATTCTGAAATTACTGAATTTATGGATCCATAGCTACAACTTTCAATTAAAAAAAGGAAAAGATTTCTTTAAAACACTCACACAAATAGCTACTGAGTGCTCTGACAGTAACAGAAGAGGAAATACAAAACTAATTTTCCCATTCTGTTGGAGGATATTTTTAGTTGCACTAACAAGCACCTTTACTGTCAGTTTCATCTATAGAGTTAGAACAAAATGTTAGTATGCATTTATCAATCATAGACTAGATATATCTCTAGTGGTCCAAAGTAAAGACTAAAAGGAGACTGAAGGGTAGCTTTTCACATAAGGAAAGAATCGGGTCATTTTCCCAACAAGATACTATGAAATAAAGGTGTCAAAAAATGTGTGCCAACATAAAATTCACTGCAGTCATAACTGGTATGTTTATTTTAGCAGTTGTGAATGGTAAAGACCACAACATCTGTTCACTCACTTTAAAAAAACTCGAAACACACAAACTCAGCCTTTTAACTTTTACCTCTATTTGTACCACTCCCAGGACTTCATTCTATCAGTACCTCAAAAGCAGCCAACTTTTTAACTGTCTCTAGACTGTATAATTTCAATAAACCACATGAATTTTGGATGCTTGATTTTTTTTTCTTCTTCTTAATTCTTATATATCTTGGATGGATAAAATTGTAACTAAATGGTACAGTTATTTATTCCTAATGGGATTTAGCTATTTAGAGTTTGTTCCTTCAGTTTCACTTCACCTGCTGTATACCATCAATTAAAGCAAGCATTACAAAATTTGGAAAACTCAACCAACATATTCAAACATATCTATATGGCACGGCACTGACAAGCAAAGCAAATGTATAATCTAGTATTTAAATAATTTTGTAGGCAGATAAATGACATGAGTTTAAATTCTCTTGGAGTAAAGAGTTTAGAGTGAAGGAGTGCTGAAGGGTGCATATACTATATCTGGCAAATATTCCATAGCAAAGAAGGGTCATTTATGAAATTAAGAATAATGGTAGTAGGTAAATACTTTGAAAAACAAAATCTGAGTTAGGTTTTTCTTTACAATCTGTATAACAACACAGAAAAGGATATTTGTCTCCTATTCTGGTATTAATACACTGATAGTTTACGCCAGTATTCTTACATCTTTTACATTTTGCACAGAATACAGCATGTATTTACTGAAATAAATGAAGCTGTATTTTCACAGCATGACTCTTCCCTGGCATTTTGGAGAGGAAAAAGTTGACTATATACAATAAAATTAATGATTCAACAAAGAGAGTTTTAAATGAATAGAGAAGATATAATTATTTCTATAGCTAATAAAACGTTGGTTTTTAATGAGTTCATTTTTGCAGATGGGATGCA
The DNA here is from genome assembly GCA_013397565.1 of Ptilonorhynchus violaceus. Lineage (NCBI taxonomy): Eukaryota > Metazoa > Chordata > Aves > Passeriformes > Ptilonorhynchidae > Ptilonorhynchus > Ptilonorhynchus violaceus. The sequence continues at coordinate 1,010,099 of VZRJ01005582.1, forward strand.
ACAATCCCCGTGTTTACATTGCTTTACATGTAGTCTTTAGAAGGGATTTTGTGCTCTCTCTCTTTTTCTCCAAGAAAATTTAAAATGTCCTATGTTTGCAGAAGGTTCTGAGTACTATATAAGATTAAATCCCTCAGGCTGTAGGAATATATTTTTTCTTCCCATGAAAGAGCATTCATATTTTGCTGAAATATCAAACAAGAAGAAAATTTGAGACACTAACTATATGATAATCTTGTCTAATACCAGAAAGGCATAAACTAACTGTCACTTAAGTTCCTCAAGGAAACAATTTGCGAATATGGTGGCAGGAATGCCACCCACTAGACCAGGTTGCTCAGGGCCCCATCCAAACTGGCCTTGAAAACCTCCAGGGCTGGGGCATTTGCAACTTCTCTGAGAAACCTGCTCCCCTTTTTTTAAATTAAAATCGTTTCTACTTGCGCTATCACTTTCTGCCTATATAAAAAGTCACTCTTCTTTTTTTTTTTATAAGCTCTCTTTAGGTACTGGAAGGCTGCTATGAGTCTCCCCAAAACCTTCTATTTCCCAGGTGGAACAAAACCAGGTCTCTCAGCCTTTCTTGATAGGAGACCTGCTTCAGCCCTCTGATCATCTTCATGGCCCTTCTCTGGACCCACTCCAGCAGGTCCGTGTCCTTATGCTGGGGGTCCCAGAGCTGAATGCAGAGCTCCAGTTGGTGTCTCACAAGAACAGAGTAGAGAGGCAGAATCACCTCCCTCAACCTGATGTCCACCCCTCTTTTGATGCAGCCCAGGATGTGGTTGGCTTTATGGGCTGTGAGCTCATGTACAGCTTCAGTATATAAACCACTTCGGTGAGTTTGGTTTCATCAGCACTCGTGCTAAGAATACACCCCATCTCATATGTGTATGTGATGAGTCTTATGTGTAAATAAAAGGCTTAAACAATGTTGAAATCAATATTGATCAATTAGAAAAAGTAGTTGATTTCTTATTCACCAACCCCTCAAAGCCTGTTTTCCAGCCAATATTCCATGAATCTTATTTCACTGCATTGGCTATAAAGGTACTATAGGAGACCATTTTGAAGGCCTTGCTTAGTCAGAATATACAACACCCACTCCTCTCTTTTTGTATGCAAAACTAGTTTTCTCATCTCTGAAAACTATCAGGTTTGTTACATGTGATTTTGCTTTGCTTAATCTGGTCTTTTTGTCCACAGTTGCTTCAGGTCCTTGAAATGGTTTCAAACATATCTATATTTTTTTTCTATGGGCTGAGGTTAGGCTGACCAGATTGTAGCTTCTCACATCATTGCCCTCTTTAAGATAGGGATGATATTACATATTTCTAATCATAGGAACATCCTCCAGCCTCCATGACCAAAAGACGATCTGGGACTTTTTCTTTCAATGACATTTTCCAGTTTCCTCACCATCCTGAAATGTACCCCATCTTGTTGCAAGGTCTTCATGTCCAATTCAACTCAGTGGTCCTGGATGGAATTCTCTTCTACCATGGATATGTTTCACTTCCCTAGATACTGACAGGCCACCTGACCAAGAGGAGGAACCGGATGAGGCCTTCTACAGGCAACTAGAAGCAATCTCAAAGTCTCAGGCCCTGGTTCTTTTTGGGGCAATTTAACTACTCTGGCATCTGCTGGAGAAGCTACACAGCAAAGCACAAACAGTTCAGGGGATTCCTGGAAAGCACCGATGACACCGAACTTCCTTTCATAGGCATGGAGGTTCCCACATAAGAATGCTGTGCTTCTCAGCTCTATACTGACTTGGGTCTCCTGGTAATAGAAGACACAGAGAAGGTAGAATTAATTGCTTTTGTTTCAGTTTGGGTTGGGTTTTGGGTTTTGTTTGTTTGCTTTGGTGATTTTTATTTGTGGCTGTTTTTCTTTTAAGGTAGGAAGGAAGAAGAGAAGGAAATAGAGGAAGTTCATCTGTTTGTTTCTTTCTTTCTTTGCTTCTTTCCCTTTAAAACTTCCAAATAAGAATGGAGAGAAAGAGGAAGAGAGAGTAAAAGAGATGTAGGGAAGGAGGAAGGGAGGGAAACTGACAAGAAGTCGGAGAGAGGGGAACATAATATAATCAGAATTTCCTGATGGATTGGACAAATTCTATATTTATCCCAGTATCCTACTACCTGTATTTACCAGTAGGCTTTCCTGAACATCATGCTAGCAGTGTGGAATTATCTTTTCATACATGTAGCAACACACTTTAATTTTTTTCTTGCATTTGTTTTTTATTTTAGGCTAAGTGGTTGGGAGGGGGAATTAATATTTTGAGAAAAGAGGAGAAAAGTTAATACAATATGTTATATTTGTGGAGGCTTCTGTTGCCACACATACATGAGCCTCCCAGGCATTTGTATTTAAAATATATAGGAAACCAGTGTCTGATTTACTTTGCCAATGTTGCAAGCATTTTACATTATCTCCCTTTCTCACTTCTCAGAAAGGCACAAGACCTAGAAAAAAAAATTGAATTATAAATCAGTAATTTCAGTAGAATCCTAATCAGATCCTAATGTGATTTATTTTATAAGTTCTAAAATTTCTAATTTTATATTTATTAAAAAATTGAGGGGTTACATTTTTATTTTTTTTTTCCATTTCCACATAACACAGTGGGACTCTATTCATTGTATAGAAATGAAAGCTGCAAAGAACTAGCAAGCCAAGTGCACAGAAGCCAAAGAGTCATTTCCCTGGCAAGGGAGATCATGCAAGAGCATTTGGAAAAGCTCCTTCTTCCTGCTCATGTTTCTCTTTTTTGTTTAATGGTTTTCCAGTCAAAGAAGTGAATGATAAGTAGCTGGCTTGAATTTTTTTAAGAGCTCTATGAGAGCAATGGTGAAAGCTTTATTGCTCTGTGACCGTAATCACAAAAAGTCCTCCAGTGTTTGGACTGTAATAGAAATAGTTATTTTTACAAGATATTTTAAACCCAGTATTATTAAGTACACAGTTTAGAAATTTTACCAGAAGAAATACCAGAGGATTGGACTCAGAGTTTTGGGTTCTGGCATTAAAATAAACTGGCAGGGGCTGTGCTGTTCTACATTCATGCTGCTTTCACCAAAGCAGTCTGAGTATTTTGCATGTCCCTGTAATTTACATAGATATAAATAGCCAAATCCAGTAAGGGATTTAAACATTTTTTTTGTCATAGGTCCAGTATTATGATCTAAAATCCTCATGTCACTCACTACCTAACACTAGGGGTACTTACCTTCCTTTTTATTACTCTTGATGGAATTAAACTTCCTCACATCTCTACAGCAGGATTTAGTCTTGATAGGCATCAAATTGCTTAAGATCTGTCATGAAGCTAAACCTGATCAGGACCAAAATTATCAAAACGGTCTATTTCACAAAAATGCTGTAAACTATAGAATGGTTTTGGCTGGAAAGGACCTTCAAAGATGATCTTGTTCTACCCCTTTTCCATGGGCAGGGACATCTTTCCCTACATCATGTACCTCAAAGACCCAGTGTGACCTTGAACACTTCCAGTGGTGGGGGAATCAACAGCTTCTCTGGATAATCTGTCCCAGTGTCTCCCCATCCTTATTGTAATAAATTCCTTCCTTGGGTCCAATCCAAATCTACCCTCTTTCATTTTTAAACCGTTGCCTCTTGCTCTGTCACTAGAGGCCTGGGTAAAAAGTCCCTCTGCAATTTTCCTACAGGCCCCTTTAGGAACTGGAAAGCTGCTATATGGTCTCCTCAAAGGCTTCTCTTCTCCAGACTTAACAACCCCAGCTCTCTCAGCTTGTCTTCACAGGACACGCGCTTCAGTCCTCTGATCATTTTTGTGGCCCTTTTCTAGAGGGAGAGAATCACCTCCCTCAGCCTTCTGGCCATGTTTCTTTTGATGCAGACCAGGCCACAGCTGGCTTTCTGGGCTGCAGGCACACATTGCTGCCTCATGTCCAGCTTTTCATCCACCAGTATACCCAAGTGCTTCTCCTCAGGGTTGCTCTGAATCCATCCATGTCTCAGTCTGTGTTGATATTGGGGATTTCCCTGACCCCATGTGCAGAACCTTGTATTTGGCCTTGTTGAACTTCATGAGGTTCACACATGAGCTGCTCAAGCCTCTCAAGGTCCCATTGGATGGCATCCCTTCCCTCTAGTGTGTTGACTGCACCACACAGCTTGGTGTCATCAGCAAACTTGCTGAGGTGCAAGACACTCTGTGTCACTGATGAATACATTATATAATATTTATGCCAGTGCAGACTCTTATGAGATACCACTCATTACTGGTTTCCATTTGGACATTGAGCCACGGACTGTAACTCTTTGGATGCAAAAATCCAGCCAATTCCATATCCATCTGTTAGTTTATCCACCAAATCCATAAGCCTCTGATTTAGAGGCAGGTATATTGGGAGAGACCTTATCAAACAGTCTTTATCAGTCTGGGCAAATGACATCTGTAGTTATTCCCTTGTCCACTGATGCAGTCATTCTGTTGCAGAAGATCACTAAATTTACTAGGCACAATTTACTCCTCGTGAAGCCATGTTGACTATCTCTAATCACCTCCCTGTCTTCCCGTGACATACTCCTTTATCTTACTGGCACTGAGGAGAGCCTGACTGGTTGGTACTTCCCAGGGACCTCCTTATTACCCTTTTAAAAAAGGAGTATTATAGTCCCTTTTCTCCAGTCACTGGAGACTTCTCCATGACAATCTCATTGACACTGGTATGCATCTTTACTAAGAGCTGGCTCAAATAATGGATTTAGGATTTGCTTAGATTAGTGGGTGAATCTGAAAATAATTCATATCCATGCTGAGCACTCGGACTTTTTGACTTGGTGGCTTCTTTCACCAGCTTATCTTGAGCTGGACAACAGAGGAAGGGTTCTGTGTCTACCATATACTGTTTGTGTCCAAATCCTTAGGAACTGAAAAATCTACCTATAACCTTGATGTTGCTTGCCCTCTCAGGCCTTTACCTTGCTGTTTGAGGTCTTCTGCTCTACTGTAATTCAAAGTCAAACAAGCTAGCTTAAATCACAGGTGCTATAGTGCAGATAAAAGTCTTTCGTACAGATGGCCTGGCTTTCAGCATAACTGTACATAAAAAAAGTGTCTTGATAACTCAGTACTCTTCACAAAACCCTGTACAGGGGTGTACACTCAGTACATCTGGGAACACTAAGGTGCTTCACAAAGAAGATCCAAAAATGGAAATAAAGATCTAGAATCATTAAAAATAAAATGTTAAGGACAGATCTTCATTTTAATATTCAACACTCCTTTGCTCAAATTTCAGATTCGGCATGTCATCTCTATTAACTGAAAACTGGGGATTTTTTGAAACAGAAATGCTAACACCCAGAAAGAAAAGATACTACTCTTTTGGAAACAGTCTTCCCAACGTTTTAGGAATTAATTTATTGGCAGAACACACTGTGACCCCAATTTTTATTTTATCTTGACAAATGTTTACTCCCATTTATGTTTTTCAAGAATGTTTTATCTGCCTCTCCCCGCAGTACTTTAAGTTAGGATAGATCGAGTATACTCAAAAATCATGTCTGCTCAATCTGTGTATCTACGAGAAAGAACAATTAAGGTTTTATTGTTCCAGGAAGAAATAAATCTTAATTACAGAATCTCCATGCATAGGACACAGAAATATTCAGTTTCAGTCTTGAAACCTGAAGTGTATTTGTATTTTGTTCAGTGACTGTGTAATGTAGAATACATGGACTTAGATTGAAGTCTCTGCCCTTCAGATGAATAGCTTCTTTACCCTTCTCTTTTTTCCAATCCTGGATGAATTTTGTTTCATTTTATTTGTCCCCATGGCAAGGCTTCAAGAAGAGAGATAAAGAACAGCCGTAAATGGTTACTGACATAACCTGCAATGTAATTGTTAAGACATGTTATTGTGAGGTTGAAAATGGAATTTTAAACTTTTCTGATAGCAACCTCATATCCAGGCTGAATGAACTAAACACTAGAACCCATCACTCTTATCTTAAAAGAAACATGAAGACTGTATTTAGTATAGCACTTGAAGCTGTTAAGGCCAGTTGACTGAAGTTACAACCTCAGGATAAGTCAATATAGAGTGTGACACTCTTTGCTTTACAGCTGTGGGTGAGTTCCTGTTCACCATATCACTTGCTGGAATCTCAGAATTCCAAGCTGTTGTGTTTACCTCTTCCCAGCCATATTGTAAGAAACCCATATACCTGTCATAGGGCTTTATTACACGTTTAGAGGGGTAAGCATTAAAAATTACATGCTTGCAATCTCAGGATGTGAGGCTGCTCATCTTGTGGTAGGCCTAGTCCAAAGTCATTTACTTCATACGGACAAGAAGGCTTTTGTTTATCCTTTTGTCCTTATGTCCTTTGTCAGTCTAATAATAGGCAAATTTTTCTTTTATCCAGACACCTCATGTTCAATATGGTAAGGATAATTACCCTGCAATTATTTCAGGTAGGCAGAGACTAAAAGCCCTAATTATAATTGTAGAACCAGTTGACAGAAATAGAGGATGAGGCCATTCAAGAGGGAGAAGAAAAATAGCTCTCTGGAAGAAGCTGTTGGGTAAAAGCTGCTGTACGGTCTAAGGTGTAGAGGCATCTTAATGTTTCTTTTCCTTTCTTTTCCACTTGGATTGTGTATGAGGTATGCTTGGAGTACAGCTCCTCTTTAGAGGTACATCCCTGAAAAGACAAGGAGTGGAAGAATGAAGAACTGCCCCCTTTAGGTGAAGTCCAGGTTGGAAAATATCTAAGAAAACTCAAGATGCACAATTAATAAAGAGAGCTAACTGACTGGAAGTGGGTAACATACTTGGATAAAGTGGAAAAATATGCTGAGGGGTCTCACATACACTGTTGCTGTGTGTTCCTGAATAAGTCAGTTAAGCTGCCTTCTGATCCAGCAAGGCTGATCAGTGAAGGGTCCCCAGCCTGGTTGGGCACAAGGGTCCTGGCTTTCCTGGGATACAGACAGACAAATCAAACATTAAGGGTTGAGAAAATGTCATCTCTTTCATGGACAGATAGACTTCTCATTGGATAAGGATGGTCACACAAAGACTTATGGTCAGTGTCCTGATGCAAAAGTGGAGATCAGTGAGGCATTTTTCAGGGGTTTTATTGGAACCAGTTGTGTTTTATGTCATTGTCAGTGACATGAACAGTGGGATTGAGTGCACCCTCAGCAAGTTTGCTGACAACATCAAGGTGTGTGGTGCAGTTGATATGCTGGAGGGAAGGGATGCCGTCTAGAGGGACCTTGACAGGCTTGAGAGGTGGGCCCATGGGAAGCTCATGATGTTTGACAAGGCCAAATGCTACCTCCTACACCTGTGTCAGGGAAATTCCCAATATCAATAAGAACTGAGACATGAATGGATTGAGAGCAACCCTGGCAAAAGAGCATGTGGGGATACTGGTGGATGAAAAATTGGACATGAGGCAGCAATGTGCGCTTGCAGCCCAGAAAGCCAACTGTGCCCTGGGCTGCATGAAAAGAAAGGTGACGCTCAGGTCAAGAAAGGTGATTCATCCCCTGTATTCTGTTCTTGTAAGACACCAGCTAGAATACTGCATCCAGCTCTGGAGCCTCCAATATATAAAGGATATGGACCTCTTGAAGTGGGTTCAGAGGAGGGCCATGAAAATGAACAGAGGACTGGAACACCTCTTCTATAAAGACAGGCTGAGACAGCTGGGGTTGTTCAGCCCCAAGAAGAGAAGGCTTTGGGATGACCATATAGCAGCTTTCCAATTCCTAAAGAGACCTACAAAACTGGAGAGGAATTTTTTATCAGAGCATGTAGTGACAGGACAAGAGGGAAAGGCTTTAAGCTGAAAGAGAGTAGGTTTATATCAGTTACAGGGAAGAAATTCTTTACTGTGAGGGTGGTTAAACACTGGACCAGAGAGGTTGCCAGAGAGGCTGTGGATGTCCCATCCCTGGAGAAGTGTTCAAGGCCATGCTGGATGGGGCTTTGACCAACTTGGTGTAATGGAAGATGTCCCTGTCCATGGCAGGAGGGGTGAAAGTAGATGATCTTAAAGGTGCCTTCCAACCTGTCCTGGGTTAGCCAAAAAAGTATGTATTCTATCACCACCCACATAATTCCTTGAAAAGATGCGTCGTTTGCAGCTAGGTGGCTACACACCTACTCCCTGAGGCTATGCACATCATGTGAGGTGGGGTAGTATTTCTTATCTCAACTGTGATAACTATCCTGGCCAGTAGGGAACACCACCCATTCTGAGTGGATTATCTCTGCTAATGGCCCATTACCGAACTGGATAAGCACCAACCAACAGAACGTCAGAAACATCCCCTCCCGTTGTGGAAATCCCCACCCCTGGGGGAGGCATCAGCTAGGAAACACCACACGAAAAAAGGCTCGGGGATGGAGAGAGACCACCACTGGGCAACCAGAGGACAGGACCACCACCACTGGACAACCAGAGGACCAGGCCTTTCTACAGGACTACTGCTTTCCACACCACTGGACACCCGGACGACCAGACCTTCACCACTGGACACCCAGACCACTGGACACCCAGTTCCAGACCTTCAACAGGACTGCAACCACTGTCAGGTTGTTCCATGGCTCTGTCGGTTTAAGACTGTGTTTTCCGTATTACTGCATTTATTATAACCTTTCTATTAAAATTGTAACTCTGACTTAAATGTCTCTCAAGGTATTTGTGTGGGGTTAATTTCCCCTGTTGGTTCACATTCAAACCAGCACACAACCCAAATATTCTATGTTTCTATAAATCATATATAGTTTCCTAAGGAAAGAAAAAAATACTTAAAAACCTTTTTTTTTTTAACAAACTGAATCCACTGCCCTGTACAAGTCAAACAGGAATTACATGGCAGAGAAATGATTTCAGATTTCCTGAACTACTTTCAATATTTTGCATTTTATAATAACTATGCTTTTTTAATGAATACACAGTTAGTATGTATAAAACTACTTTATTTTTCCCCAGTCTGTGACAATACTGTACCTCACTAAGCTATTTATCAGTACTGTTGAGAAAGAGCCTGTATCATGGTGTCATTCTTTAATCTTGTTCATTTGGATGAATGCAATTGTCCTTTAAGCTAGAGTTCAAGTTTACTTATGATGTAACCTCTGGAATAAAATACGTCTGTTATTAGAAAAAATACATTTTCCATTAAGTGAATAATCAAATGAAATAAAATACAAAATAATGATAAAATACTGATATGATAGTAGCCAGATAGTGTCTTACTTTATTTCCAACCTGGTTTTGTCAAACTTGATTACCAAGTCAATGCTATTACTCCACAGCAGTTGAAGTGGTGTTGCACATAAGCTTTTGAAAACATATGTATCTCATCAAGTAGGGAATAGTAAGGATTTGGATATGTTTAACATTCCACACATCTGGAACCAGAATTTCTAGAAAATATGTATATTTAAGCAGAAAACCTCATGTTCTGCTTCTTTTGGTTGTGGTTTGCCTTTTATTATTTCTTTTTTTTAAGAAACAGTCAGTAATTGCAATTTATTTTAAAATGTGGCTGGAGGTGGTGCTCCATTTCTGTATCCAGGAAAGGCTCACATCCAACACATACAGCATATTGTCACTTCTGCATTTTGGTCTAGAGTGATCCCTAAGAGTTGGGGTGAAGGCACTTTTAATATATCCTGCTGAAGCTGTGCAATCAGAGAGAACATAGAACTAATGTTTTTTAGATGTATATGAAGAACATATTAGTCAATCTTTGCCTAAAGAACAGAGAGTAGAAAATTTGAATCTGTATCTTCTAAAGCACTGAACCTAAACTCTCCAAGTGTTCCGGTCAGTAAACTATTTTCAGGGCAGTTGTAATAAGTAGATGATGCATAAACTCAGAAACAACTACCTCCATATCTTCAAACAGTATTAAAAAGTCAGGTGCTATAGCTGAATTCATGAGGGGTTAATTCAATATTCTGTCCACGAATATTGAAGATGCGTTGCATCTACTAGACTTTATACCCCAGAGACAGTTAGCGCTACACCATATAATTTCTGGATCTTAGTAGAGCTTGAGCACAAAATTTGGGGCAGTTGAGCTTAAGAAAAAAAGAGTTGAAAGCATATTTTCTTGAATTTATGGAAAATACACATGCTTTCATTCAGTCCAATGAATTTTAGTGCCTTCTGTGTCTGCAAACTCTGAACATAATTTCTTGTTTTCAATTCTGTTTTTTCTATATTATAATTCTAGAAAAAAAACAAAAGCAAAAAACAGTGTGAGATATGACACCAGCAGAGAAGGGGATGTAGCACCAGAGGGTGAAGTATGGACCACTTAAGTGGACAATAAGGTGAACTTAAAACTGGTTGAACTGCCAGACTTAAAAGAATTATAATGAGCACCATGAAGCTCAGCTGGAGGCCAGTGAAGCTTCATGAATTACCTCAGTGACTGAGAAGAGTGCAGCCTCAGAAAGTTTGCAGGCAATACAATACTAGAAGGAGTTAATGACAAATTAGGTGATTGTTCTGCCATTTAGAGGGATCTTGACAAACTGAAGAAATGGCCAGAGAATAATATCAAGTTCAACTATGGGAAATCACTGGAGATTGTCAAGATGCCATTAGACAGACAAGTAGATAATCTCATCAAGGCTCTCCTTCCCACAAAAGATTGGACCAGATGATCTTTGAAGATCCCAGGCCATTTTATGATTTGATGACATGCAACATTCTGCACCTGATCAGAAATGCTCCCATGCACATGTGCCCTGTTACTCACTGAATTAACCATGAGCCACCTACTTGCCCTTGTATCAGAGAAAGCAAACTGCTGCATCAGCAGAAATGTTGCCAACACCTCAGGGGAGGTAATCCCTCCTCTCTGCTCAGCACTGGTGAGACACATCTGAACTGCTGGGTGCAGTTCTGGGCTTCCCGGTACAAAAGAAACACGGACTTACAGAATAAGTTAATGACAGGCCACAAATATGATTAAGGTTTTGGAGTATGTGACACACAAGGAAAGGCTGAGAAACCTGGATCTATTCAGCCTGGGTGGTTTAGGGGCATCTTATCAGTTTTTATAAATATCTAATGGTTAGGAATAAACAGGAAATCAAACTCGCTTGAGTGGTACTTATTGAAAAGACAAAGTCAATGTGTATGAACAGAACTACTGGAAATTCCATTTATATGAAACTAAAAAATTTCTGCAAAGATGAGAACATATTGGAACAGGTTGCTCAGAGAAGTTGTGGAATCTCCCTTCCCGGAGATATGCAAAACCCAGCTGGACATAAACCATTTATTCTAGTTGATCCTGCTTAGAGAAAAGGTGTTGGACGAGGTGATCTCCAGAGGTGTCTTCCAACCTCAAAGATTCCATGATTCTATGAAAATATAATATTCTGACATTAGATTTAACCTTAGTTATACATTAAAGAACATCCTTAACTAGTTTCAATAATTACTGCTAAATTCTATTTACAAGTGAGCAACTATTTATAAGAAGCAGGATGACTTTCCAATATTTTTTTTCCACAAAATTAAATCTTGCAGGTGGTTTGCTTCTCCATACTGTTTTTTCCAACAGTGAAATCTAAACTCGAATACCTGCTTCAATCCCTAGACTTCATTCCTCCCGAAGTTCACTAATTCTTTATGAAGTGCAACTCTATCACCTCTTGATCATATTGTAATAACTGAGGAAGTCTAATGAATGAAGAGGAAAACTCAGAGTGTAAAGATTTTTTATGTTACAAACAAAAATGGCTATACATCTCACCCACCAAAACTATGCTTTTACTACATTTTTTTCGAATGTTGTGCCATAACCTAAAAGGTTACATGAAATTTTACAGTCATGGAATATTGTAACATGGAATATAGTGAAATATAGTGTATCTGAAAACCTACATGTAACCTATGTGCATTCTGACTCTGTGTTCTTGTAAAGTGTTCAGCAGAAGTTGTTAGTACATGTAATGGCTTAGTAGTTTCCCTTTTTTGCACATAATAAAAACTTGTTTAATGTGGCATGACAGCTGAGCTTTCTTGCAAGTATATTTTGAAGAATAAGATATACCCTATGCTCCTTTACCCCTCATTTTGAATTGGTCCCAAATTCAACTTCTCTTCAGGAATAAGAACTAATTACTATGCTGGTATTTTTTCAGTTTCCTGAGCATCTGTCTGGTTCTCTTAAAATATCCCAAAGGTATTTACCACTTCCAGACTTTGCATCATTTCCTCGATTCCTGGCAGGACTTTCTTTAAAACTTAGCCCCTAAACACTACTTGGTAATGTTTCATGAGTTTTTCATTCACTCCTTGGCATGCGAAGACCTTAATTATATCCCTATGAACTTCTGGCGTAGGTCCAGATGCTGAGAAAAGAAACGGCAAGCTCACCTCAACAACACCTCTAATTGAGAAGTAGCAGTATGAAAAGTGCCAACTACCTTTTGTCCAGTAATTCTCTCTTAGGAAACCATAGTGAGGTGAATTCTGCTTACAGTTGTGACACTGCTGCCCAAATAAGAATTTAATTTGATCTAAAAATATTTGAATCAGGAAGTCTGTGTTTACAGTCTCCTCAGCTTCTGCATAAGATGATAGTCTAATAATTAGGTAAAGAGTATAATGATGACCTTAAAATATGTTGTACAAGAGTCTCATAATTCATACACTCTACTTATACATCTAAACAAATGAATTTTGCCTGGCTGTGTCAATATGCAGGAAAAGTGAAATGAGCTTCAGATACCATGGTTTATGACTAAAAATATGTTAGTTGCGCACATGGGATCCTGTCCAGACTTAATTTATATCAGCATCTGCAAAAACGGAAGACTTGTAGAAGACGCAAAAACCTGGTTCCTTTCTTAGCTCTGTGGAGGGGTGTTCACTTTGAAGAAAGAAAATCTGCAAATTTTTAAGTGACGTGGGCTACAATAATTCTGTTTATATTACTTTAGGTGGGTCCACCAACCTGCGTACTGTGGATCTCCTTGGGCCACAGGACGACAGTCTGTGACACTGTGGTCTTCATCAGAGACTGTAAGGGACTCTCAGCTCTGATGCCTGGAGCACCTCCTCTTCCTGCTTTTCACTGACCTGCATGTTGCAGGGCTGTTTCTCTCTTATTTTCTCACTTTTCTGTCACAGCTGCTGTGTGGTGGTTTTTGCCCTTTCTTAGATATATTATCACAGACATGCTACCAATGTCACTGATGGGCTGAGCTTTGCTCAGTGGTGAGTCCTTGAAGCCGGCTGGAACTGCTCTGTCCACCATGGGGGGCAGCTTCTGGCATCTTCTTATAGAAACCACCTCTGCAGCCCCCCCCCCACCAAAGCCTTGGCAAGTCAGCCCAATATAGGATATTTGATATTTCTCTCAGAGAGACTTGACTGATAAGAGCTATAATCTGAATTGTCCATGATAATAAACTGATGCAAAAATCAGTTTCCATGTCATTATTTTTCATCTGCAAGTCTACCTTTAACTCAAAATGAAGCACTAGAAATGCACAAATAGGTATCACAACACGATACTGGGACTTCTCGTTTCTCATATGCGCTAGTATGGGAGAAATTAAGTTTCAGGTTATAATGAACAAAAAATGTTAGAATTTTCACTGCAACATCCAAACACCATCACAACAGTTTTGCTGTCAAACTGCCATAGAGAAGGCTACAGCTGTTATCTCTAACAGTAATTATATGAATATTACATATTATGCATTTCCACATAATTTTATGAAAAGTGACCTAGATAAAAATCACACAGGAATTGGTGTAAAGCTATTCTAAGCATCTTTACAGACTAAACATATTTGTGAAAGCAGACATTAAACTCAGCCCCACATCTATCCCCCCACAAATGGTTAATTTATGCAATTTTATTCATCTAATACAGGATATTTGTAAAAATATTTTTCTTTGGAAAGAGGAGTACAGTCTCCACTTGCAAAAGATATTTTGTTTCTTCTAGGAGAAATTCCTAAAAGCGCTGAAATGATCTCATAACAGTGAACAAATAAAAAAAAAAAGTGAGACTCACCACTGTTGAAGGAAAAGTATAACAGCATTCAGTATGTTGTCTTCCCAGATCTCTTTCATGTCAGTGACTGCTGTGTGAATACCATGCAGAACAACAAAAATTTTCTACGGCTGCATATTAATATTAACCTGCTATCACAGATAAATAAAGAAAATAAAATCAACTATATTATATTTTAGTACTACTACTGGAGTGAAAATGTTACTGAAGATGATATAACAAATAAACACCTCAAAATTTCTGTTTATTAAATGTTTTCTGAAATTCTGTTTTTTCCTAAACATTTAATTATGCCAGTCTGTCAGCAGTTGGATTGGACTAGTTAACATCTTGATATATGCAAAAAAAGATGCTTCTACCCAAGATATTAACTCAAGTCTCTTCACAGTCAATGAAGAAGGAAAAAAAAGGCTTTTAGGGCACATATGACTTATTTGAAACTTTTACCTTAGAATAAATTTTTATTTAAATTCCAGATTCTAAAAATTATGTCAGAGAAGCGGTACCTAATCTACAGCAATATTTAATCTATAATTCCCTGCACACATCATTTCAAACACATGCTTGTGTTGAAGTTTAAATAAAACCCAAAGAAACAATAAAATTAAATTAAACAGTTATTTTTCCATATATAATTCAGTCAATTAAAGAGAGACAGTGATATTTTAAAGCAGGCTAGAACCATATGTCTTGGACATGGAACACCTATTTCAAGAGATTCTGCTAGGGCATTAATCAGTCATTAGCTTAGTAAGCAAAAGAGCTCAGTGTTTGTTGGATGTGGAAAAGACCTTTACCCTGAAGAGAGTTTACGTTAATAATTTTCTGCTTTGTTCCCATTAGAATTCATGAGCTCAAGTGGTGCTGGAAAAACTTGGATGTCTAAGGTGAGCATAAAATGAAGCTGGTAAACTCCAGAAACTATCCTAGCTGTTAGAAAACTATAGGAAAACATGTGGGTGTTTTTAGCATAGAAATTAAAACTAGGTGGCTAGAGACTTTGTAAAAAAGTACCTATCTCAACTCAGATTTACCACTGTGCAGTCTCACGAGGTTAGACTCTTCACTCTGGTAAGCCATCAGCTCCCACATATTTTAGCTGAAAGTACAGTAGTTTACATGCTGATGTAGGCAAATCAAAGGAAGGCTTTTCACTGAAAGCCCATTAGTGAAATAAGGGTTTTGAATAGGTATTGCAAAAGCTGGTATTATCTTCCAAAGAATAACTACTGAAGTCCTAACACAGATTTATCTCAGAAGATATAGGTAGAGAAGCAAACCGTGCCCCTTATCCAGGTGTTTAGGGCACAAAAATATAAGTAAAAGAACTTCATTTGCAACCTGGTTCTACTATAGACATGTTAAATCTGTATTTCCTGCACAATAAGAAATTTACTAGTCATAAAGATAAGGTCAGCTTCGGAGAAGCTTTGAAGGATGTGAAGAGGTATATGCTATCTATTTTTCTGAAATTGCTTTGTATTATTTACTCATATATTCTTCTGAGCAAAAATTAGACTTCTTATCTATGAATGCACGACCAAACAATTAGGGTAGAATCATTCTTATGCTTCTCCTCTCTCCATTATGTTTCTTTGCCTAGTCAAAACTTAATTATTCATGCAAATAGAAAGAATGAATATTTTCCAACATATGATTATAGCTGTTTTCACTGCAAAAATTTCTGAGAGCGTTTTTGATGTGCATTGCAAAAAAAGAAACAAAACAGTCTGGATTTATGCTAAGTGCACTTCTTTAAAAATTCAGATGAACATTCATAGAGATTGCTTTGCAAGGGATTCTCTAGAGAAGCTGATTTCAAAGCACATGGAGCTCAACAGAAAAAAAAAAACACAGCTATTTGGATCAGGCCCTACATTCTCTACTTTTTCATAATGCATTGTTCTGGTTACCACAAAAAAAGTCACAGGGCAGACCAAGCTAGGAACCCAGCAGTCTGTTCACAGACAGGATTTACATTAAAAGATGCTATCAGCAAAGAGAAGCTACAAGAGGAATTAGGACAGGTTAACATCTAATGCTATGGAACAATATAACAAGCTAAGGAAGATTTTGTTTTATCTTAATCTCTTTCTATTTGACTAAAATATGCAAATGAAGTGTCAATAGAGTCCTGAAAAAGATTATGCTTAATTGCATGAATATGCACTCTTGCTTGGAAAAGTGTCACACTCCTTTTCCTCAGCTGTCCATCCTAAAAACACATGACAGCATGCTCTTAAAATCTCAGGTTGAGATGTGTTTGAGTTATCACCTCAGTTTATTTAGGTGAAATCTTCTGATTTTCCTTCTGCATTCTGATTCCTAATTAAAAAGCACTTTCCAAAAAAAAAAAAAAGAAATATTCAAAATCGGGTGATGTCTGGTATTCACAAAAGATTTCCCTCCTTCTGTGTTTCATCCTGAATTCTTAAGGTGATAACTAAATTGGAGAGACGTTTTTCTTAGCCTCATTGGGATTTAGCCAAAGTGCACATATTGATTTTGCTTTGTCCTCACACTCAAAATATCTTGCAAAGCCTGGAAGCCTGGAGAGATCCCAAGAATGGGATGCAGCTGTCATCATAAGATTTGTCCTTTATTTTTTTGGTGAAGAATGTCTATATATGTTCACAATATCGTTTGCTTTCGTGAACATCAAACAAAGTATTCTTTTCCTACTAAAATAATGTTAAAACTATTTTTGAAATAGTCTGTATGGATTGCTATAAAGACATGCAAATTTTAATGTCCAATTCTTTCCAGAAGATGTGCTATTCCAATGACACCTCTGGGAAAGACTTGTTCCAGTCTTGGAAAAAAATGTGAGTTTACCTTCTTATGGCTATTAGTTAAGTTGCATATGGTCACTTCAACATTTTCCCTAGTTACTTCTTCCTTTTCTGTTAGTAATTTCATTGTAAGTTAAAGAAGGGGAGTTCATTGAACGATCGGTCTGAAACAAAAGTTACAAATAAATCTGTTCTTTCTTGTAACTGAAAAAGGACCACAAACCCTTCACAGCTTGTGAACACAATAAGTTTCCCACTTCATTCTTGAATTATTTCTCATTTCATTCTTGGCCTGGACATTTAGGCTCCTATTTTTAGCCATCAAAAGTTTTTTTTAAAAATAGTGATTGAAATGAGCACTACTTTTGCTCTTGTCTACTGCTCTCTCAGAAGCTTATATTGGACAGCTTACAGTGTTTAAACTTTATTTAACTTCCCATAAAGGGATGGTACATATATGCTTGTTGAAAGACAGGAGACAAAGGACTGAGAGCAGCCACACACTTGAAATGAGCTACCAGCAAACCTACGGTAGATGTACTATGATCAAGCAGTTTCCATCTGTGGTGCCTAATGAAGGTAGAGGGCAATCAAGAGTCATCCTTGTGCTGTTGCACTTATTATTTGGGCAAAAGGTAAACATAATATGGATTCAGGTATCAAAATGCAAAATATGTTCATATTGTTAAGCACTTGCTTGTCATTCTTCATCTTATGCCTGTTTTAAATTTAATGCAGCAGTAGAGACTATTCCATTAGTAGCCCTGATCATGAACATGTTTCTTGATATATTTCTTTAGCCAAATTACTATGCCTGTAAACCTATAAACTTTGGATTCAGGTTACATGATGCCAATAGAAATATGCAATGGTGTCTCTGGAGCTTCCTATAAACAATATGAAATACCTATAAGGTAGTCAAAAATTGTTGGTCTACATAGCAGTCTAGTTCCACTGGAAAAGTGCTCCTTACAAAACAAAACCTTTTCCTGAGGTTTGTTGCTTTTTTTAAAATTATAAATGTATAGTTATTACAAACTTCATGTATTGCCTATCTGTTAAGGAGCTCAGCAATATGGCAGTTCAGCACAAATAAATGTGGTTTTTCAATTGTTTTTCAATTTAAAACAAATATACAGGGAAAAGAATACATATGTATAGATGTAGAGAGAGAACTACAAATATTGCATAGAGTAGGACTGAATGAAAAAAGAGCTTCTCCAGTTTATTTCTGACAAGAAATTAGCCCAACTTTTTCTACAAAAGTATAGATTGTCTTTCTACGGCACTTGTTTGTGATTCTTATTTAATACAGCACAGGATTAACTTTCCCACGGGCAGAATCACCTGGCAAAACATGCTCAATGGCCCACAGTAGGTGCAGGAAAATCTTTTTCACCACAATTTTTACAGTTCTAGTTGTTTTGTCATACTTATGATTTGTCTAATTTTATATTAAAATTTCTTATACTTCTTTAACTAACAGAGGTACATATAGCACCATCTAGAGATATAAAAGCAAATTTTTTAAATTAATCTTTATCAGACAATCAGCATACAAGATGACTTTGCAATTTATAACTACTACTCATACTGTATTTTCAGATGACAAGCTGAAAGAAAATCACACCTTCCTAATAAAGTGCAAACACTTCTCTAATGTGGATTCCCCGCATGAATTTTCCAGAAATACACTGACTGAGCAGCTTCTGACTATAATTTGTGTTCTATGGCAAATTATTAAGATAATGAGTAGATTACGCAGTATTTAATGACATTCTTAAAAGCCCCTCATGCTGAGTAGAAATATTAAATATCTCTTAAATAATATGGAGGATAAACACAGAAAATCAGACTGGCAATAATTAGTATGTAGTGTTACTCCACTTAAGAAAGCAATCACTTAAACTCTGCTCTAAGATCTATGAATATGCACCCAGGCACAGAGAAAAAAGATGATGTGGCTGAAGACTAGCCAACTTACTCTACAAGCAAGATTCAGAGTCATCTAATTTTGTTCAGTGAAGGAATTAATCACTTGCATCTTTATAAAACATGTCTAAAGCTACTGTACCATAATAGTAATTTTGGCTCTGTAAGAATTCTATTCGCTTTATCTTTTACTAAAGTCAGTGGATTGAAACAAATGGGAGAATATGATTTTTCAAGATTTTTTATTATGTCTGTGAAGGAATGAGGACAAACAATCAGTCTTTTACTGTTACTTTCTTTTCATCCCTCTAAATGCTAATTTTCTTATGTGATGAGCTATTTCAGCCAGGACATTTCAGAACAACCCTTCGCACAAAAGAAAAGTAGAACAGCTTATTAAAAAAAAAAAAAAAGGACAAAACACATATATGTAATTATCAAACTTTGCCTTTAGGCTAAGGTGATATTTGAAACCTTACTGCTGTGCCAAGATGTTTCTAGTTGTGTTAAATCCAAAAGCAAGTGTAAAACAAATTTATTTTTAATATCATATTACAACAGTCTCCAAGTCCTTTCATACTGGTATACAAAAAAAATAAATGTAATTAAATTAGTGACATTATGTGATTGCAAAATGATCACACTGGAAGCAATATTAGACTCTAGAGTATTTACAGGGAGAAAACCTATATTGAAATTTGAATTATAATAAAACTATTAAAATTATTCAACATATTGTAAGAATACTGATAAGAGTTAAGGACAGTATTTCTCTAAGACTACATCTATCTCTATGTAAGCAAGAGATAATGAAACAAATTTGCCAAAAGAGCTGAAAAGTGATAGCTGAAGTGTGTATGAAGGTCAGATACAGATTACCGATGTTTTAAAATTTATTACTTCAAGACTCTTCTTTTTGTGGAATAGGATAGTCTCAGTAATATGTTATTGACACAGAAACACACAGCACAGCACTGGCAATCAGTAAAGAACAGTGTTTTGGAAGGAAAGCTGTTATCATCTTTACTTGATTACTTGCAATGTTATTTCAGGCTATATACCTGAAAGTAATTTACTTTCCAATATTTTAACCTTTGACCCTAATTTAATGAGATTACTTGGATTCCCAAGCATAGCTTTCAATCATTAATAGGATCATGGAATTGATTTAGAAAAGATTGTGAAACAGAAGATGTTAAATTTTATTTGTCTAGAACTAGATATTCTGATCTTGGTTCAAGTAGTTTGGGACATACCTCTGAGGGGAAAAAATTACTAAAATTGATGTAAAAGACAGCAACATAATCTGGTTTTATAGGTAGGATGTTGGTTATTCACATAAGATTTTCTTCCAGGAGAAAAACAACTCAAAAGATCAATTCAGGTATTCTTTTAAACTGGGTAAGATAAACAATCTTCTAGAAGAGTCAGTTCCTCTGTCTGACATTTCCTCTACTCTCCTCTCTCTGTTAAGGAATGCAGATCAACTATTTATGTTACACACCTCGACTGAGGTCAAGTCAATTGCACTTATTACCAAACTCAGGATTTTTCATCACTGTGTTTTTCATGAAGCCACTAGAACATGGAGTTGTACTAGAGTAGCCTCCACTACATTTAAGGAACATTATATGTTTTCTGCATTAAGAAAAAATACAGAATCCTGAAGAGTGGAGGTTTGAAACAAAAGTGCCATGAAACAAAAAAAAAAGAGGTAGTGTATTAAGTATGTATTTATCTTTAACATCTGTAAGCTAGCAAAACTAAGATATCAATTTTACAAAATGACAAATACAAGCATAGCAAAAACATCTTTAGCTTTTATTTTAAAGTGAATTTTAAATAGAAAGAAAAAAATCCTTTTGGAATCCTACTATTACTTTTTTTAAACAATGCAAGTTAAAGAAAACTGAAGTATGGACTGTGCCTTTTTTGAGCTCTATAGGTTGATCACATGCGGTAAACATTAGCAAATCTAATTAAAAGGTGCAAAAAGTGTTTTTTCTAATAATCTGTTTTATGATTTTCCACGATCAAAACCAACAAAGAATATAAATAAAAGTTACTCTTTGACCTCCCTTTGGAGCACAGAAATGTTGTGTACAGAACATATCAGTATGCAGCTACAGCAGGCCTCATTAGTTTACCATCTGCCATGGTGGATAGATGCTAAAATGTTGTTATTGCAAGGTTCATTGAGCAGTAAAATTATAATATTCAAAAAAAAAGTATTTTAAGTAAAAATCCCTTGAAAGAAAACAGCTGCCGAATGATGACTGAGGCTGTGATCCCATTAAAAAGAAAAGACATCAAACAAATAGAAGAAATTTTAAAACAGTTCTATCAGCCTTAGTTCCTTGATCATGTAAAATGAGAGAACTTTTAAAATACAGGCATATGTATTCCAAAAGATAATATTTAAATGACACGAGATACCATGTTTTATACTAGTTATTAATGTTCTAGCACATCTTCATTGGCTCCTCCCATTTCAGCGTAAGAGATAGTTTCCTAGAGCTTTTTAGTCAAAATAAAATGTAATCATGTTAAAAAAATATAATGAAATCTGAATGTTATATAGTTTACATAGCTGCTTTTAACATTGTATTTTCACATATTGTATTTTTAGTAAACTGCTCTTGCCAAATTATAAAGATCAATTATATTAACGTAATGAACTTTTAGTAAAAATATACTTTTTTTTCTGTCTCCTTCTGTATCTGATTATTTATCCTAAAAATTTAGAAATAATATTCACATCTCTGCTGGACTCCTGTAGTTAATATGCACTGTTTCCTACCATGTTATCATAGAACCACAGAGTCACAGAATACCCTGAGTTGGAAGGGACACGCAAGGATTGAGTCCCACTCCTGGACCTGCCCAGGATACCCCAAGAATCACACCATGTGTCTGAGAGTATTGTTCAAACACTTCTTGAACTCTGTCAGGCTTGGTGCTGTGACCACATCAGGGAACAAGCAATACTTGATTTCTAAAATTTAAAAAAAAAAAAAAAATTATAGTTTTAAATTGTCAAGCAATGGCTAGGCCAGACACTCCATTCCCCTCATGCACTGAAATATCATTCACAGTCTGAACAAAAGATACTGCTGGTCTTGTGCGGCAAGTTCCTTCCCTGTTGCTAGACATTGCTGCTAGCCACATTTCACTGCTCTGACAACTATTCCTAACTCCTTTCTCATCCACAGACTCCTGATACAATTCTCCACAGCGACACAATTGCTTTGCTAGGCATTTCTCACATGTTGCTGTTACTAGGAGCTTTACTAGGATGTCATGCTCTATTGCCTATTCTGACCAACATCTTCAATATCATTCATTGAGAACCCCTGTTAATCTATGAAATGGGCATCATTTACAACATTGGGATTTCTTGAACCAACAGAGTTGAATTGATTTGTGATGGCTTTAACAGGTTTAGATCTCTGAAAACTGAAATGGGAACTGTAGAATAATACAAACAATGTTCTATGTTCACTTCTAATTTTGAGAATATAGTTATAATAAAATTTTACAAAAATATAGTAGCATTTATTCGCCTTCATAGAACAGAATACATCTAATTGCTGTAAAAAGAAGGGTGTACTGTAAAAAATGGAGAAGGCAGAATATTATTATTGACTTCAGTTAGACTAGCTCTTATCTACCAGTCTTACACATTAGCTAAAAAGACTAATGCATTTCTCAGACACTCATCACGGAACAAGATGGGCTTAGGATTACTAACAGAATTCACCAGTACTAAGAAAGAAAATTGAACATGAGTATGATGTGACCTGTGAATTGATGTATTTATTATGTTCCAGATACTCTATTTCATTTTTATCATCTGGAAATGGGTGAAATAGTAGTTTTTTATGATGTCTTATATGGAAACTACTAACTATAATTTTGTGTGATATAATTTTTATTTATTGGCTAGATAATTGACAAGTCAATGCAATCTTAGTAGCTTAGATCTTATGAGTTACTGTGACAATGTGTCATTACACCAGTAGTAGTGACTTGCTCTACTTACATTCACTGTAACTCTTCATGGATAATAGCATAAGATCTCTAAAATGTAGAATAAATAACAAGATGTGTCAAAGTGTAACTCCTAGTTTTAATGCAGCAATACCTTAGGAATTTAACTACTTAAGTTAGAAGGTGTGTGTAATATAAAACTGAAATGAAATACATAGCAAGTTAAAATATGAAATAACTTAATTGAAAATATTAATATCCTAAAGCAGAACCCTGATCACAATTACAAAAGTCACCTTAATGTCACCATAACATTCAAAGAAAATAAAGTTCTATCCTAAATGCTATAATTTGATACAGACTATGAATAGAAAATGTTTTAGCAATTATTTAATGTATGATTGTTGCACTTTCTAAAAAAGTATGACATTGTTTTTCTAGACACCTTAAAAACCTTAAAAATACAAAATGAATTATGGTAACTGTCTTTAAGAGCTTACTTTCTAATTTAAAATTAATATTTAAGAAGCATGTTCAAGAGATGAAAGACTGAGAAGGAAAAATGACAGAGCTAAAGCAGAGCAAGTATTTGATTGACTGTCATTAGTGCCATGAATTCCTATTAAATTTGGAATAAAAGCAATCTGTGACAAAAGTATGGTAACTGTCAAGTCAGTTTGTACCTTTTTCATTATCATCTGTTCTTAGAGATTTTGCAAGATAAAGTCCTTTTGTCATCACGCTGAAGTTTTGTTGCCGGGAGAATCTGTCCATAGCTGGCTAGTGTTGCTCAAGGGGAGTAGGACCAAACAAGGTTAATGAAGTATTTAGCAAATCTGATCCATCTTGTAAGTAGCCAGAATCCAAGAAAGGCAATCACTGCAGCTTTGTAAACAATGTATGTTCCTGAGGGCAGCATGGATCTACATCATTACTTCCTATATTGTACAGATCACTTTCCATGGTCAGATCTTCACTGGGGAGCAGCCGCTGTTTTCACAGTGCTACAGAATTCAGCCCTACCACTAAGATAGAAGATGTAAACATATGTGCTGGTTTGACTGTAAACCAGCAGGGGAAATTAACCCCACGCAAAATACCTTGAGAGATTTTAGGTCAATATTACAATTTTAATAAAAAAGGTTAAAATAAATGCAGTTATACAGAAACACCGGCTTAAACAAACTGACAGAGTCACGGTACAACCTGACACCCTGTTGACCAGGGTGGTAGCTGTGTAGTCCAGTTAGGCACTGGTCCTGCAGAAAGGCCTGGTGGTCCAGTCCAGTAGAGCAGTGGAGTGGAGTGGAGTCCAGTCGAGAGGAGTGGAGTCCAATCCAGAGGAGTAGAGTAGCTGAGTCCAATTCTGAGGAGTGAAGTGGAGTAGCTGAGTCCAATTCTGAGGAGTGGAGTTCAGTCGAGTCGAGTCGAGTCGAGAGTCCCGTCAAGAGTGGAGTCCTGAGAGTAGAGTCCCGTCGAGTTGAGGGTGTTTTTTCCCATCCTAAACCCTTGTTTTATGCTGTGTTTCTTGGCTGGCACCTCCCCCAGAGGTGGGGACTTTTACAGTGGAAGAGGATTTTCCCGATGTTCTATTGGTTGCTTTGGTAATGAGTTTGGATGATCCCCGTGTTCCTCCGATGATCCCTGTGGTCCTTTGATGATCCCCATGGTCTTCCGACACTTCAAGATCGGGCTATTAATCAAGCTGGGTGGTGCTAGTGGGCCATTAGCTGAGATCAGATAATCAGGATGAGTGGTGCTTGCTGTCGGCCGGAGTGCTTATCTCAGTTGTTGTAAGGAGTCCCTCAGGGACCAGGTGTGTAACTTGTGAATTTATCCAACTTTTGTGGGTGGTAATAGAATATATGACTAACGCAGGACAACATGTGTGCATGAAAAGCACATCCTCAAACTGTTACTCAAGGACATCAGTTTTTAAAAAAAGTTGTGTGTCCATCCTCTTTGCAATTCATCATAACATAATACCGACTGAAACTAGACAAAATATTACACTTGACTACAACAAACACAAGCTATTGCATGAACTCTCTGTAGCTCCAAAGGCACGCAGAAGAAAATATAGATATTGCTATACTTGAACAAACCAATAGTCTTCATAAAGTTGTTTTGTCACTAAGGATGAAGCAGTAACAAGAGAGTTAACACCTATCAAAAAACAGTTTCTTACAATAATATGTAACTGCATAAATGTCCACAGGCACTTTAATCTTAGATTGTACTATTCCATTTTTAAACCTTTACACCTGCTTTGACATCTTTCTGCTTCACTTGAAGAACAGTTTCAGATGGATATAGTTTCTCTGTATTTTCAAGCTTGCAAAAGTAGAAAGCCTTTATAATTTATTCTGTAAATTACTTTACTTACTGTAAATTGCTCTGTAAATTACCTTTCTTACTGTAAGGTAAATATCCTTTTGTGGCGTGGCAGGCAAGGGCAAGAAAAAATGGAGAAGGGGTGAGTTGGAAGCTTCCTAATTGCAAACTCTGCCAAGAAATATTTTATCTTTGAATGAATGGCAAATGTATAATAGTAACAAGGAAAGTTTGAAAGGAAAGGTCATCTCTTTCGTTAGTCTACCCAACGCAGCTTCCAACAGCTAGGCTTCCCAGACTACCAGCTCTTCCAAGTCTGATAAAAAGGTCACAATTCTTAAACTAAACACTGAGGTTAAAATACCAACGTGTATTTTTGTCTTTCTGATTCATGAAGCTATAGGAAATTTTCCTTTTATGCCTCAGCAGTTTTTAATTTTGCTCTTTCAATTTCCTAAATTGTATTTAATATCACTATGCTCCATGTTGTTTACTGTGCACATTTCCCCTGTTAACTGTTCAGGTTTGTAATTTGTTCTTGTTTTTTATATTTGGCTTGTGGCAACCTTGGAAAAGTCATGGCACTTACTGAGATTCTGTCCCTGTCAGTAAAGGGTTGTTTTTGTCACTAACACTTCTGAAATTTAGAAGTGACTTTGAAATAACCTGGTGCTGTGTTTCTCCTGGTTATTCTAATGGAGGTATGTTACATATCTATATCTATTTATACCTATATCATGTCCCCATAATATTCTTTACTTAAAATCTAATTTTTAGGATATCACCCAAACATAACACTAGGTGAGTATAGTAATTCAAATTCAGAAGTAGAGATTTCTTTCACAGCCCATACAATTCATGAGTTGAGTCTGTTACAAAATGCTATAGTATTAGCAGGCCATATTCACATTCCTTGATTTTTAGATTTCAGAAATAATTTTTTTTCTGAATGTGTCTAGTGTTCTCATTTTACACATCTGTTCTTTTCTTTTTTTTACATGACTTGGGGTGTGTATGTGTATGTTTATCAAAGAAAATGTGTTTTTTCTTAAAGACAAAAAAAAAATTCTGATAGCTGTGTTGTGCATTAAACAGTACATGTGCCACATGAGATTAAAACAAAGAGGTTCCCAGAATTAAATTCAGATTTGGATTTAAATATAAAGAAGAAGAAGAATAGATAAGGTAATCTTTGTTTCTGACACAGTTTTATCAAACTAACTCTTTGGAGTCCTGGTGGGCTAAGATGAAAGTTTTTTGTCAGTGTTGATCCCTAAACAACAGAACTTACAGGCAAGTAAGACAATCTAAATTAATCAGACTGAGCTATAAACTGCACAATGAAAAAAAAAAGATAATATCTCTGACACCTCTGCCCATTTGTTTTAATGGTGGTCACTGTAGAGTCATAAATGGGTGAATCACAGCTAATGAGTTAACATACAGAATCCCATTGCAGCAGAAAGTAAATGCAACTGTATGCTTTATAACTAAAATAGGGAGAAAAAATAACATGATACTCTAAGTGAAAAAATGCCACCGAATAAATGATTTCAGTCTAATTAAAGGCTGAAACAACCACAAATCATAAATTAACTAACTAGGACCTAATGAGTATCAATTGATGTTGTACCCAAATGGAAGTATACTAGAACAGTTAACTACCAGTGGTACATAAGTATTTTGTAATACTTTGAATGGCACAGGCAGACACAATTTAAACACGTTTTACATGAGTATGTGAGATGTGAAAAAGCATGTGCAGCTGTATATAGCAGATATCCAAGTGATAGAAAAACAGTAAATTGCTAGAGAGAAGATAAGTGCAGGGTGACGTCAATAGTCACAACATGACTGAGAAAACCAAAACCAAAGTAAAGGCTATCAGGAGCAAAGGAGAACCCTT
This sequence comes from Ptilonorhynchus violaceus, assembly GCA_013397565.1. Classification (NCBI taxonomy): domain Eukaryota; kingdom Metazoa; phylum Chordata; class Aves; order Passeriformes; family Ptilonorhynchidae; genus Ptilonorhynchus; species Ptilonorhynchus violaceus. The sequence continues at coordinate 1,037,124 of VZRJ01005582.1, forward strand.
CTCTTTGGGAGAGGGACAATAACATAAAAACAACAAGCATCACCGAAAATGAGATTTGGACAAGAAACATGGTAAGCTTGTTTCAATTCCAGCTTCTGTCATAGAGCTTTCCAGCCTGATCACCTGGACCTGTGCAGCAAAGAATCACCATGCACCAAGCAGAGCCATTATAGCTTATTATACAGCTACAGAGAAGTAAGATGTTAATGAATTAATTTAATGAATTTTTTGTTCTCTGCAGTATTATGCTTTTGCAACTGTATGTCATTTGTTACCTGTTAAAATAGTTATGTTCTTGAATAATCATAAGAGGCAGAAATAAAAATGCTTGCATAATTTGTGTTCCGGTGAACAACAGATATTCATTTAACAAAGACTCAGGATCTCTTTTTTCTATGACACTCAAAGGTTCAATCCACAAACAGATCAAAGGTCATATTTAGCAGTACTGCTTATTAGAAGGAGTTCTGTAAAGCGATTTTTTAAAAAATGATTTGCTCATTGACACTTCACTCTCCCTGTGTCGATTAAAGTAAGCGAAGATGGGTAACTGTTTAAAGTAATAGCTATTCATTACTCTATCAAAGCATGCACTATTTTAAAGAAAAGCTAAAAAGCCCACTTAGTGATGCAGCTCACTACTTTCATGTATGCTGAATAGAAAAGAGAGTATCTCACCTTTCAAAAGCTAAATAAATATTTAAATCAGATAAATATTCAGAGGAAAGCAACCTCTTGAGTCATTATTTTAACCAAATATTACATTCAAATAAGTATATCTCCCTCTTTTTTCATGTGACTTGATGCACTTTATCTGTTAACACTTCTTGTTCGGTTTTAACCTCTATTCTTGTTCTTTTTGCTGGCTTGGAAAGTCCAGGGACCATATATGCTCAGACATTTTGAAATGTGAAGCTTTATCATTTTTACCTTTTTTACTGCTACTTAGCCATATTGAATTGTGTCTCAGGTATCCCTTGTATGACATAACCATGAAGTTTCTGCCTCTTCTAAAACTATATGGTTTGTAGCAGACTGAATAATTCATTGATAGTGGAACCTTCACCTCTTCCTATTCAGACTCTTTGTCATAATTGTTCCAAATCCATGCCAAAGTCAGTACCAATGTTACCTTCAGTCCAGTGCCTTTTTCCCCCCAACTTCATGAAATTCCCTGAAGCAATAGTTAGTCATTAGTAGCAAATGGCTTAGGGACCTTCAGTATTTTCTTCTATAACACTTGAGATTTGTCTATATGTCACTTGATTCACATTGTGAATATTCCACAAATTAAGCAAATGGAAAATAAAAAATGAATCTGCTCTGGAGTTAGCAGTTCTACAACATGCAGAGATGGGAATTTTTTGCAACTGCAACATTTTATTGCAAGGGCAAGCAAAGTCAGGATAAGAAGCTATAAAAAAAATGTGGATAAGCAAACTTCAGTAGTAATATACTTTTGTGATAGATAAGGAAACAAAAACAATTATTTAGATACTTCAGAGAAAAAGAGAAGATAAAAGGAAAGGTAAAGGCTCTAATTATCAGAAAGGAAATACACTGGAGGGGATAAAAAGCAGAATTTGTAAGTACTTGCTCTGCTTCAGTTCACTCAAAAGGACTCTTGTGTAAAATGATTAATTATGCTGGGAGTAGATGAACAACATAAGAGAACAGACATCAACACTGTTAAAGAGCAAATGAGAAAATACCTGGACCAAATTAATGTTTTGAATCTGTAGGGTTAGATTAAATCCATCAGAGAGCGCTAAAGGAATTAGTCAATGAACTTTCATAGCCAATGGCAAGTGCTTTTACAGAACTCCAAGGAGATCCTAGAACAACAGATTAGTAACTTCACATCAATTATAGAAAAAATATCAGCTAAACAGAGATGCAACATGAATAAAAGTAACTATTATAAGTGCTAGAATGATGTTTAGGGCACAGAGCAAAACAAATGCTAGAGTTTAAAATAAGTTTATAAATTAGACAGAAGAAGTCATAAGTAGGATTTCTCCTGCCTAATAAACTTCTTTTCTAGAAATATATACATAATCTAGGTTGCTTTTCCCTGCCTTTTTACTGACTCTGCTCTTTATAGATTACCATTTTACACTCATCAGCTTTTGCCTAATCTGTGTTGAACATGATTATAAAGTTTATCATATGGTAACAGAAACAATGCAGAAAAACAAAAAACTAATCGAAGACTTACATGAGCTTATTAATGAACAGATAGAAGAAAAGCAGGTTCCATTTGCTTCCCAACAGAGTTAGAAGCTCTGAGAGGATGTGAGCATCCAAAGTAATATCTTGTAGTTGAATTACTGAATCATTGAGAATAAAAATAGTAGAGACTTTTCAGCTTATAGTAGCATGCTCTGTGAAAGCCAAATAGTAGTTTTCTCTGGCCAACAAGATCCAAGCTCTCTAGTACCTGGAGGTCGGTGCTAATTTGGTTTTGTCACTGCTTATGCTTCTTACATCGTCAAGCACAAGGCAGCTTCTACATCGATTAAAATTTGAGGATTTTGCAGTTTATTTTTAAACCGTTTATTTTTAAACAATTTATTGGTAAATTGATTTTAGCACACACATGGGACATTTGCTTGGATGGCATATATGAGGGGCATAGATGGAGACTGTAAGATTCTGTCGGAGAATAAAGGTGGAAGTAGGAAAGAGGAGGTAGCAGTGTTTTAACTGTATTTAACAATATTTAACAGTATTTAACAAATAAGAAGGTTGGAAGATTACCTATCAAAAAAAGTGTTGCACTGGGTATTTAGGACTGACAGTAGAGAGCAGATGGATTTTGAAAAAGGAGCAGACAGATTTTTCATTGACGTGAGAGGAAAGCTGTCAAAGTACCAGCTGTGGATGAGAAGGAAGGACAACCAATTAATTGTCTGTGCCCTTTTTTGGCAGATGTCAAGTTCTGCTATCCTTTATTTACAGAGGCTCAATTCCTCGAAAATCCACAGAGGAGGGCAGTCTTTAAAAATAGTTGAGGTGTTCTACAGCTGGTACAGCAAGTAAGCAGTTTTCTTACCCAAATAGGTGGAGACAAATAGAGAATGAATGGTGAGCCGGACAAAGAATCTTTGCTGAGTATTTCCCACAGGGCACTGGATAATTAAGCTGAAGTTTAATTAAGCTCCATTCTTCATATCTTGCCTTTCTTTCTGAATTTGCAGGGTGTGCATGTTTTCTAGTAGACCATGAAACAAAATACTAGCAGGCACTTTTCTAACAAACCACACACACTGCATCATTATTGTCTGGAAACTACTACATAAATTGTCAATATGTTAGAACCATCATCATTAAGGCCATAAGTAATTTCAGGGTGATGATCCCCCACACAATGTAGTTCAGGACAATAGACACCCATTTTCTTGGACAGGTGGTGCTTATGAGTGAAAAAGTTGAATGGAATAACAAGGAATGCAAAGTGGAATAGAATTATATCATGTTTTCACCTTTCTAGAGCCAATTATATAGTTCAGTGAAGCAAAAATTGAATAACTAAGAATCTGTTCAGGAAAATAGAAGTGCAGAAAATGGTAACTAAAGTTTCATATGAAGGCCAAACACTACTAATAGTATGAGCCAAAATCCTCTCAAAATTCCTTATTCCTTCTTTGTAGATCTACTATAAAAATAAGACAGATACAGTCCTGCAATTTTAAATATACCTCTGTAAGACCACGCTGAGCAGGACATGAAGCATATACCTGCATAGTGTTTTAGTTCAGATAAGGAGTGCATTTTTCGAGTGAATCTGACAGGAGACCCCATGTATGAAACACCTGTATTAGTGAGTAGTGTGGGACACCCACAGGAATCAGTATGTAAAGCAGAGCGGTTGCAGCTGAGAATCTAATGCAAAAACTACAAATGTTTGAAAGTTTTTACTTGATGGAGTTTGCTGAAGGTCATGGAGGTTTTTAAATTAGATGTAGTCTTGCCCTGTGAACTGAAAGTTTGTTAGCAGTGCACTTTCAATATAAAGGAAACAGACTGTAAGTTCTAAGAGTTTCTATGATGCAAATCGAAGCTCAGTAAATGGACGACTGGAAGAACTGTTTCAAAAATGCATTGCTGGTTCAAATTAAAAACATAATAGTCATGTGCTTTTAGTGCACTTCAGTCTGCAACAATGAGCAGTGTGAGAGCACATGACATGAATTTTTTTTCAATTAAACTAAACTGATGGTGTTGTACAGCAGCCTACTGCATGCACTTCAGCTGCAAATAGGTAATCAATCCATAGGACAAGAATAGAACAATATCCAAAGCAATATCCAAAGCAAAAAAGAAATCAAAACAAAGAATAGCCCAGACTCATGAGTATATTATGAATATCAAACCTTGCCTAAAATGCTTCACTTTGCTGAGATCCTGTATATCTCCTCAGCACTCGTGGACTAAGTATGTTTGGTCAACCTGTAAACAATATATTGTAAAACACCCAGACATATTTCAAAATAATACCCTGCCACAAGAACCAGATTAGAGCAATACTCAAACCATGTAGGAAAAACGTTTTTGCTAATTACAGCATGTTTTCAGTGTGACAGGGAATATGGATGATTTAAGGTTCGGGAAAACAGTACACACTACTTTGCCTTTACTGATAAATAAGAGTATACTAGGGATATCTCCCTGGCCCCAGGAGTAGGTGACACTCACTGGCTTGCACAGAAATTACTTACAAGTAGGTTCCTTCCTGACATATTTCCTTCTCCACGGGTATTTGGGTTCAAGAGATAACATATGCCAGATGACACTTCAGAAGAGTAGATTACTGTGCTCACTGTATAGCTTTAGTTTAAGGAAGAGATGCTGGGAATTGATTCCAAGATCTAAATTCCCAGCTTCAACTTCTTTTGATTGTAGCCTAAAAAGGGTGATCTTTTTCTATTACCAGTAAAAGGCCATGAGCTTTGTACTAACCTAATAGTGCAAAGTCTTATCTGGACTCGCTTGCCCCTTGTTGATTTTAGTTTGTTTTAATAATTTCCTAGAGATGAGGTGATGCTTGTCTATTTGTTTTAAATTAAAATCTGAAAATACCATCTAGATTGAAGGCCTGACAAACTGAAATAAACATTTAACAGCAAACAACAGCCCTTTCTGTCAACTAATGTTGGGAAACACTGTCGTACAGGTTTCAATTTTTATCTGGGAGACCATGAGAAGGAAAATGTGTGTGATACGAAAACCTCTCGCTGAGAAAGAGAAGATGTTATTCTTGCTTAATGAAAAAGGTGGGAGAAGTGCTAAACACCACAGGGTAGATGAAATTGCTTCTCAAATTCTTTCATAATTCTGGATTTGGAATGATTATTACTCTTATGCTGTTTGATTGAAAGGCCACTCTAAAACAAAGTACGTGTAGAAAGTATAATAAGCGATGAATGACTGGGGTCACAACCTTTTTTGAGAAGACAAAAATACCTTTTTTGTCAAAAAAGGGGAAGGAATATGGTGCTATGTGTTTTACAGGAAAGTACTTATATGAGTAAATCTGAAAGCAAAATATGTTAAATACATTTAATTGTGATTCTTAAATAAAGGTAAAAACATCTATATTTTTCTGGCATGTGACCCAACAACAATTTTAAGTATGGAAGCTCAGACCATGTTACCGTTAGGAAAAGCTGCATAAAATAAAAGCCATTAAAAAAAGCTCCATTTTTTTTTCTTTTTAGACCTACAGTTCTGAAAAGACTAGGTTAATGTTGGCTTATGCCTACAATGTATGTAAATATGTAGATTAAAACAGGAAAACAATCTTTATTCGTATATAACTTTAACCCACATTTTTTCTCAAAACTTCTCAGCAGGGTAGGGGAATGGGTAAGAAGCACAGGTAGAGATTTGAACAGGTCCAAATACTGGTGAATGATTTTATTACCTATCGTAGAGAAATTGCTGATAATTGCATGTTGTCATTAATTCTGTCCTGAGTCTTACAGTTATCCTTATTCGTTGCACCAAGGAAGATTTTAATATTGAACGTAAGGTTCCACTTAAGAGGAACAAATACAGGAACTACAGCATCTGGAACTCAGCTAAGCACTAGGATGCAAGACTAGATTCAATCAGCAGGTATTCTAAACAGCTGAAAAAAAAAACAACTGGCAGGAGAATGTAGAAATTGAAAAGACAATTTATCTTGCTAGGGATAAAACTAGAAGACCTCTTCTCTCTGATGATGAACTAATGAAGCAATTTGTACAGTTCTCTGGAATACTGGTTCTGTTTTATTGTTCTCATTTTTTTCCTTTTGTATCTGGTACAACACTGTCATGACTGAAACAGAATAATTTTGAGTTTCTTACATTTGTGCATGGTTAAAATGCCTTTTTAAGTTGGTTTGTTGTTGTTGTTTCTTTTAGAATCTTCTTAATTTGTTTATGCTGCTGCATCTAACACAGATAACTGCTCTTCCATATCTTTGTGTGTGTCTTGCATTGCATTCTGCTGACTACACTGCTACCAAATCAACCAAGAACAGTGGCCAGAGGCCCGAGTGTTGGTGGTGCCAGCACCCGCAATGAGTGCAGGTGTGCAAGTAAGCATGTGGACAGTGGCAAAGATCAAGCCGGGCTAGCCAGGAAGTAGGTGAGATGGCCTGGGAGCCAGGGAAAGTGGGCTTTTTTCTTCAAGGATGACACTGTAGGGGAAGCTGGGTATGGGAGCGACAAAGGGAGTCCTGACCAGCTGTTGCAGAAACTGTGGGGTCGGATGGTTGATTCAGAAATATGATTGCATGTGTGCATGTGTGTTTCCTGCCCTACATATGAATTACCTCAGAAGAGTAAGGATCTGGGATGGACTCCTGAATAGACTGCATACCTAAGGCAAGATACTGAGAGTTCCACAGTGTCTCTGTGTGTGAGCCTCTGGCCCTGGCTGTTCCTGTGTGAAGGAGCTTGCAACTGGAGTGACTGGGATAAAAGGAGTAGATACTGATTCAACTGGGTTTCCGAGCCAAGATGCTGAAGGGTTCCACATCATAAATATTCATATGTACGTACATATATATATGTATATGTGCATTTATATCACAGAATATGCTGGGTTGGAAGAGACCCACAAGCATCATCGAGTCCAACTCCTGCCCCTGCACATGATTTTCCCAAGAGTCACACCATGTGCCTGAGAGCATTGTCCAAACACTTCTTGAACTCTGTCAGGCTCGTGCTGTGACCACTTCCCTGGGGAAGTTCCAATGCCCAAACACCCTCTGGGTGAAGAAGTTTTTTCTAATATTCAGCCTAAACCTCTCCTGACACAACTTCAGGTCATTTCCTCAGATCCTGTTACTGGTCACCACAGGAAGGAGATCAGTGCCTGCCCCTCCTCTTCCCCTCACGAGGAAGTTGTAGACTGCAATGAGGTCTCCCCTCAGTCTTCTCCAGGCTGAACAGAGCAAGTGACCTCAGCCGCTCCTCATATGGCTTCCCCTCAAGGCCCTTCAACATCTTTGTTGCCCATCTTTGGATGGTCTCTAATAGCTTAATGTCTTTTTTATATTGTAGAGATCAACACTGCACACAGTATTAAAGGTTTATATGCACACGTATATGTTTATATATAAGATCTATGTGTTCATATATGTGCTTATATATATACAAAATGTATGTAGCAAGATGAGATTCAAAGCAACGTGGAGACCCCAGGCAGGTGCAAAGGGGATAGAGTGATTTATTGCAAAAATCCAGGCTTTTTAAGCCTGTTAGTCTGTTACTAGTTTACATACTTTTAAGGCACAACAAGCTAAGTTCAACCAACCACCATATACCACGATGTGAACATGGGATGGTCATATAACTTGTTTTCTTGGCTCTAATTCATCTGAGTCTCTTTCCCACAGTCGTTTTTCTACTTCGGCTAAGTAATAGGCCCTGAGCCATGATTTTACAAGGCCTTCCTTTACAAAGCTTTACTTACAGGTGACAAATATATATGTACATACACATATATATATATATATAAAAACACATGTGTGTGTATATATATGTATACATATGTATATATACATATATATATATGTGTGTATATACATACATACATATATACATATATATATACACATGTATATATATATATACATGTAAGTTTCCCGCGAACAGACCTTGATCGAATTCAGCCAGAGACAGAATCAGGATGTAGCCACTGGTGCTCTTTGTGTTGGTGCGAGTTGAGTGTACCTGTCTGTGCTGCTCAGCGTGGCTGATGTGTGGCCACGTGCACATACACTGAATTGCTGTGTGTGTGCTCAGCCTCACTACGGTTTGGACCTGTGGGCACAGAGCTGCAGCAACTTCATGTCTGTCAGACTGCTGGATTCGGTCTCTCACTAACAAACATCAAATATCTGGTGTTTTTCTAACACCAAATATGGTCCAGGATTTGCAAGAGGAGGGAAACACAGACATCAATGCACCATGGATAATTGAATTTTCAAATGTAGCTCCATTATAATTTAACAATTGTCCATAAGGAGATTGTGATTTTTGCAAATTGTTGTTACATTTGAAAACTATTTAAACTTTAAAATGAACTCAATTGAGATTTTACAGTTCACAATATAAAGTATTTCCTTTGGGGTTTTGTTTGGTTTTTGTTCTTTAATTTCTTGAGAATATAAATACATGTTTTTACATTGCTGATTTAGATCAATTGATTTTTTTTAAGATCTTTGAGCCATTCGGCTAGGTCTAACAAATTGGCCAATGCAAGTATTTGATATGTCAGATTCATTATATAAGACTTGCTATATTTTTATCTGCTGCTTCATAGCATCATATAGCCTTCAAAGACTGTCAATGAACTCCCTTAAAATGAAATTAATTTTGTCACAGACATATTTTGTTGCATCCTAAAATAAGTCTGAGGACATGAAATTAATTTTCTGCCAAGATTCACACCATCAAAATAGTTTCATAAATGAGAATAAAATTAGATAGTGTGGATACAGTCAAATAGAATTAATACATGATTAAACTGTGACAGCACTTTAAGCATATTTTTCTCTCTACTCACTCAGATACGATTACTATAATACTTATTGTTAAAATGATATTTCATTTTATTTTCATGTTTTAAAGACCATTGTTCTGATTGTATATGACTTCTGAGTGAACCCAGTAATAAGACTCATATTTAAGGCATTTTTTTTCACTATATTCTTATGAACAAAATATGCTATCAGTTCTACCACGGTTAAATTTTCTACCTGAGAAAAACTACTGAGAGAGTAGGGTGGCTTTAATGAAGTTATTCCACAGTAACTGAAGTCTGCTCCAGAACTAAAACTGGCTCCTTCACTAGAATTAATGTGGTCCACATTTTCACTAAGTAGGATTTAGAAGTTCCATTTTAATTTATTTCTTTGTTTTAAACATCACTCTGACCTCTTCATGTTAAATGTAACACAAAGAGCACAGCACATAAAAAACCACTAATAAAACACCCAGAAAAAAATTCTCCCCCCAAAAAGCCCCCAACCTAAACAAAAAACAAAACCAACCAACCAACCAAGCCCAAACAACAACCCTCCTACACCCTATTATGCAAATATAGCAGGATGGGCTGCTAGGGTCACAACCAAAATACCAGCTGGGTTTCCTTAGTCATTTACATCATATTATCTGAACTAGTAAGAGATACCATATTTTATATGAAGATTTCAAGAACTTTCACAGTGTTCATATTATTGTGAGGAAAAGGAAGAAATATTTATTCTTTCAGTTCACTTGACGTTCCCAGGGAGCAGCAGGAGTGAACTGTTCCAGAAAGGCTGGGGACCAGGAGCCAAGAGTGACAGCAGGGCAAGCAGGGCAGTGCCCTCAGCAACAGCAACACAGATGCACAGCACTGAACAGAGCAGAGTGGTCTGGTGATGTCAACCGGGATCAACTCTGATTGCCAGACAAGACTGCAGCAATGAGGTCCAAGGTCAACACAGGTAGTTCTGTCAACATGTCAGGATCACCATTCAAGTTCGAATGCAACTCCAAAGTGTAGGGAGGAGGGGGACCAGATCCACACAAGGCTTCTCACAGCTCATTCTCACTCTTTAAACATAAATCTGATCCATGGTTACACGGGAGTGTCATATCATAGCTCTAGCCTTGAACACCAACAGCTACACCCCTGTGGGAGATGAGGCTGCAAATGAGGCTGTTGTTGCACTCAAGGCCATGGCAGGCATTTTAAAGAGAAAATAAGATTAAATGGAATATCAGCATCCACCCAGAAGCTGTCATAAAGGAAAATACAACCCCAAAGAAACCTAGGAACTCCTAATTTCTGCTCTCCCAGATTCCAGTGATCAGTTAATGATGTGATGCAGCAATATTCCTAAAGCTTTTGTTGAGAGGAAATGTCCTGCAGGTTCCTTTACAAGTACTAAAATACTTAATTTGCATTGGAAAGAAATCAAAAAGCCTCTAGATATCCCTTAGATGGATGTAATGAGAGTTGCCCTCACTGGGATTTTCAATCAAAATATTGTTTCTTATTTCCCTAGATCCATTGGGAAGATCTTTCCTTCACATCAGCATGATTGGAGATAGAAGAGAGGCTTCTGGGAAGGTGAGAATGATTGATGCTGTTAACTGCTCATGTAGAACTGTATTTTATTATCGCATTTTTCTTATTAACTTCATTAGTAAGAAATTTTTAAATAAAACCTAATCTGTTCTTTTGCTATTTTCATCCTAAAATCACTGCATTTGAGTCCAGCTAACCTGAAGAATGTGGTTTTTTGGAGTAATATTTTTGATTAAGCAAAAGATTCATCCATCATCTGGTCCTGATTTGGGGAAGTGAGGAGCTGAGGTGTCAGGAAGCCTTGCGTTCATGAAGTGGTGTGTTGCTGGGGAATTATTTAACATGTTACATCTTTTCTCACATACTGATCAAGAAAAAATTTCTCATTAGGTGGTGTGGGAGAAGGAAGCAAAAAGGCAAGTCATATCTCTAGATAATCCCCCAAATTTTTTCAGACATTATTTATTATGTGTAAAAAAGAGAAAATTCACCACTTATAGTTAATTCCTCTATGTTTAAACCAACCATTTTAAAATGGTTACTGAAACCAGTAAGTAATACATTTATCATATATTTGAAAAGGAAAAGAAACAGACTGAAAATAAAAGCTATTTATGAAATCTTTATTTATTTGCTTAAGCACAATTTAACTTACATCCTGCTTTATTTAATCTGATGCATCATTCTTATTATTTATTAGGGGGAAAATATTATGAATGGAAACCTGCCTGCAAAGGAATGAATGACTAGTTATGGCAATGTCCAATTTAGCTCAGTTCTAACTGGCTTGCAGTTATTATGTCTTATAATTTTTTTTATAGCAATAAATTGTATTTTTGAAGTTTTTAAGTTCTAAAAAGAATAAAGTATTTATGCTAAGATTGTTTCGATATTTAATGACATCTAGCACTAACTTGAACAAGCTTATAAAACTCCAAGAACTAGAAGAGCTTTGAAGGCATGGTTATTGTCTTGATTCATGTACCCTACTACATAAACAAAAAACTGTCACTTTAATCTATTGTTACAATCCAACTATGCTTCTCAAATAAACACATACATAAATTAGTAAACTTTATAAACTCTTTAAAGCAATAACCAAGCCTTTAACATACAACTCTGCTACAATTTTGCTATTAACATAGTAATCTATTAACATAGATGTTATATGTTTTGCTATTAACATAGTAATCTACCTGATTCTATAGTATGAACTAGAATCTAACCAGAAATGCAAATACTATGAAAGAACAGATTTGCTCTTTAGGTATGTTCTTTATAGTAATTAAAACAGTAATTAGGCAAATTCACCACGACAGATATACATCTTTATATACATGCAGAATTGAAATTATGAATTAGATTCTTATTGTTTCCTCTTATAAGATGAAACATAAGAAATTTATAAGTATACTGTATTATATATACATAGTACTAGTAGTAGTAGTAGTAGTAATAGTAGTAGTAGTAGTAATAATAATAATAATAATAATGTTAAAACCCCAATAGTAATAATTCTAATAATACTGGTTAAATACTTATTGTTTCCAAGGAAAAAAGAAAGAAAGAAAAAATGTAGCATGAAACTTCCAATGTGAAGAAATATGATTTCAAAAGTAATTATTAGCTGTATTAACAGATCTGCATCTGTTTTAATTTGATAGATATTTTTATTGGCTTATCTTCCCAGTCACTTTGCTTGCAACAGTAATTGAATGAAATATTTGAAGCAAATATCTAGTCATTTTGCCTTAAATGACTTAAATTTAAGCCTTAAAAGGCTTAAATGGCCTTATTAACCATTATATTTTAATCTGTTTTGTTATTCTGTGTATAACATCCTCTGAATAATTTCTAATTATACAAAAGAAATGCTTTTGCATATAAGTACTCATTAGCATGAAAGTGTCTGTCTGTGGAGGAGTTTTTCATGGATGTTAAGAGTGCAATGGTATATCCTAAGAAGCTAATAATAGGCAATGAAGCATCGATGTGGTTTGGAAATAAGTAGTTTTCATGTATTGGTACTATACATGTCTTTAAATAAAATAGTTAACTGTGAGAGAGGAGCAAACAGTTTAGTTCTCAGGACTGAGATACTGTTTCTATTATAACATTACATGAAGCTGCATGAAACTTTCAAAAATTAATTAAATTCAACTATTTAATTTAGATTAAGTGTTTATTGTATGCTTAATACATAACCTTTTAAATGAATTTAGTGAAGTTTAAAAGTAATGCCAACCTAATCTATTTGCCTTATAATTAACCCAACCATGCCAGCAATATATGTGCCTTTGCTCTGTAATTGATAAGTTAAACTTGTAAAGACTTTTAGGATTTAACTGTTGTTTAACAAAATAGCTGTAGTGGGTTGATTTGGTATCAATTATTTGCCAAAAAATAATTAGCATGTTAATTGACATTTATTTTAGTATAGTGGTAGTTATCTAGTCAATTGCTAATTAAAATACTTAAACCATTCCTTTCAATTTATATGGATGAGATTATACTTTTATTACCTACTTCATTTTTAGGTAATGATAGGGCAAGGAAATTTATGTCCCTTATTTATTAGAACTCAGCAGTAACAACAGATACATTATTAGCAGTGAGATATCCTTTTATCAAGAGCACATTAATGATGTGAGTTTGGCATCACATGTACTTTAAAACTTTCCCAGGTCTGCGTTTGTACATGTTGGTGCTTACTGGTGCCTCCTCTTTGTCATGCTTTTCTTCTCTCTTTTGCTTCCATACAACGTGTGATTTTCTTTTCTGGAAAAGATGGCAACATACACGCTACAACAGGATGCCACAGCCTGAACACACATCGTCACCATGTTTATGAAATGGGGGAAGGCAGGGGCAGCAGTTCAGCCTCCCCAGGCCCTGGGGTTGCTGTTGGCTGCAGCTCCCCCAAACCTGGCCCTGGCTCCAGCCCTGCCATTACAGGCTGTATCTTTTTACTGGACTGGCAACCGGAAAGAAAAACAACAGCCAAGCTTTTGGGAATGCAAGCCCTTCTTCAGGTCTGAAATAGAAGCAGTAAGTTTAAGAGTTAAATACAAGGGGGTAACAACAGCTCAGAGTCTAAATAGATATGCATCAGGCAATTTTTGAAAGAAAATACTATTCATATTGAAAAGAGTTGAAAGGACAAGAGAAGAAAGCAAGACAAAGTGGAAGTAGAGCAAGGGCAATTATCTTCTTGGACAGAGGAGAGTCTGAAAGAGAGGTAGTTTGAAACACAGATAGATTAGGGAGAAAGGAAAAGTTAATAAATAATCAAGTGTAAAAAAAATCACTAGTGGGTTTCCATAGTTTGTGCTCAAAAATGTGAATCTCTGAGGAGGAGAGAGCTTTTTTTTCTTCTAAAGCCGAGAGTTCAGAAATGGCTTGACTGTTTCTTTGAGAAATATTTACGTCTTGACAGTAGAGTCTTTTATAGACAACAAAAAAAAAATTAAAACACTGAAACTTCTGTGGAAGTGGTCTGAGTTCCTTTTGAATTGTGGCATGCAGAGTTTCTTCATTAGAAGAAACTGCCAGCACTTTTGATCAAGGTGATTAGGATCCAGGCTCAAACTTTGATTATACTGACATAAATATCCATAACACCTGAAAATTTCATGCTAAATAAGTGTATAGAAAAATTACACATAAGTAAATGTGGAGAGGGTTTGGTTTGGGTGGTTATAATGTCAGTTTTATTACTTTCTTCTCTTGCTCAGCTTGCTAATCATTTATGAAAAAAAATCTGAAAACAGTGTTAATACAAAGGGTATCAGTGTGTAAAACCACACAATAACAAGGAACTTAAAAGGAAGGAATTCTTTGATCCTGAATACCAAGGACAAATTTGTGATGTGATCTAGGGAGCTGCTAATCAATAGGCTAATTATTTGAATAAAGATAGCATTGGCTGCTCAGATCTCATATCTGTTTTGGTAAACACACCTCTGCCTTGAGAGACAAGCTGTAATTTTTATTTTGGGGGCACCAGCAGTTGTGAGTTTTTTTTTGATTTGGGGTGTGTTTTTTGGATAGGAAGGTCATTTCAGAAGTCCTGGCTGAGGATAACAAGAATGAAAATGTGCTGAGGGACAGAAAAAAAAAATTAAATTCATTTCGGAAAAGAAAAGTCTTTTTTTGTGGGGATATTTTAGGGTCTCTTTGAGCAGACAAAGATTAATAATTTAAGATTATGACTACGTGCAAAATATAAAATTATTGTCCGCTAGTCTTATGTATATTGGTATTACTTGTAGGAGGCATGCATATATCCATTCGTCCACTCATCTTACCAACTGAAGAAATATAATAATATAATATAATATAATATAATATAATATAATATAATATAATATTATCATATAAGATAACATAATTTTTGCTTATTTCATGCATAAAACTAATAATATTAATAAGTAAGAAAAATATTGTCATGAAACTGTGTTTGTCATATAATATGAAAACAATGAGTTGGACTATGTTCTTTTCACTATTAAGATAGTATAGGAAATTTTCCATGAGGGTTTTTTTATGTGGAGTCTCGAGTAAACCTTAGAGTAAGGATTACAAGATTTAGCACAAAGGAGATGCATTTGCATTGAAGAATATCGTGGTCTAATTTTCAGCATGCGTATGCAAATATATAACATGTAACTGTAATTTGTCATGGTGTGTTATATGCATGCTGAAAATTTGTATGAATAGTTAAATAGAACATTCAAAAGAGATCACGGGAAAATTGTTTAGCAACCTGTGGCTGAATGGTGTATAAATATTGCTGCTATAATCCTTTATGTCCTCACATGTGTTTGAAGTGGATGCACAGTCTTTGTTTATATGATCCTTTACAATATGCACCATCTTGGGAAGAAAGATTTTCACTGCTTGGTCAAGTACCATTGTCAGCAAAGGGCTAAAAGCAAATAGTATAGTGATTTGTGGGTTACTCAGATTCTCTTTCAGTAAGTGTCAGTAATTGAACAGCTGTTTCCTATGCATACTAAAGTTCAGCCAAAAGGATTTGTCAAGCAAATCAGACAACAGAATATTTCAGTAGCTGATTCTCAAGGCAAGAAAAACACAAGTGAACTGTGCTGGATGCTAAATGTTGAGGAAAACATTGGCATAAACAAATCACTATTATGCAGATTGGAGGCAAAAAACCCCTGATACTGTAATAGCCAAGTTATGAATGAAGGTGAAATGGCTTCTTTTTTCTGTCAAGTTTTTTCAACATGGATTTAATGGCTTTCAAGAAAAAATATGTATATTGTTAATATACAGCAAAAAATACTTTTAAGCTGTTGAAGAGCCAATAATACCAATTCTCAAAAATCTTTATTTACCTAGCAAAATATTGCTTTGTTCACAGTTTTATGTGCAGTAAATAAGACCCACTTCTGCAACAGCAGAATCAATATTGGTCTTAGGAGCAAAATATAAATCTGAGTGACATCAGTATGTAACTGGATTTACAATGCAATAACTTTTTAAAAATGTCCATGACTATTCCAAAATATGAAAAATACATCTCAATTAAGTATAATTATCAACCAAGCAAATGGAACACAATCAATTTAAAATATGTTAGAAATTAAAGGTCAAATCCCAAATAACTTACAACATGAACATTTACTGTGGACCATGGATAGAGGGAATTTGGCAATGGTAAAACCAAGAGAGTCAATAATTCAATAAAATGGACATGAAAGTGAAGGCACAGATTCATCCCAATCTTCTAAAATGCATGATAAGGCTGTGGAGTGGTAAAATAAAATAATTACCACTCTGCAAATTTTATATGGTATATTCATACTAAGAGGCTCAGCTATGAAGCTGAGGAAATTAACTTCAAGTGAAATAGCTGTCAAGCTATGCTGCAAAGGAAAACAGAGATGAATTTTTTTTAGAGAAGGTGCTTGTAATTATTATTTATGTGACACCACAGGAATGCAGTAGTTATAACAGATGCCAGATGAAGTCCCCAGATCAAATGTGGGAACTAATTTGTAATCCAAGGTTTCCTTCCAGTAATAACAGTTAAAAGAAAAAAACCATCTGTTTTACCAGAAGGTCAAGGGAGCAATAAACTGAGGTAGTTTTATTGCTTATAGGTAGTTTTGGGGTTTTTTTGTTATTTGNATACAAAGGGTATCAGTGTGTAAAACCACACAATAACAAGGAACTTAAAAGGAAGGAATTCTTTGATCCTGAATACCAAGGACAAATTTGTGATGTGATCTAGGGAGCTGCTAATCAATAGGCTAATTATTTGAATAAAGATAGCATTGGCTGCTCAGATCTCATATCTGTTTTGGTAAACACACCTCTGCCTTGAGAGACAAGCTGTAATTTTTATTTTGGGGGCACCAGCAGTTGTGAGTTTTTTTTTGATTTGGGGTGTGTTTTTTGGATAGGAAGGTCATTTCAGAAGTCCTGGCTGAGGATAACAAGAATGAAAATGTGCTGAGGGACAGAAAAAAAAAATTAAATTCATTTCGGAAAAGAAAAGTCTTTTTTTGTGGGGATATTTTAGGGTCTCTTTGAGCAGACAAAGATTAATAATTTAAGATTATGACTACGTGCAAAATATAAAATTATTGTCCGCTAGTCTTATGTATATTGGTATTACTTGTAGGAGGCATGCATATATCCATTCGTCCACTCATCTTACCAACTGAAGAAATATAATAATATAATATAATATAATATAATATAATATAATATAATATA